>JAUTXW010004374.1:600000-761137 GCA_030620095.1 Kuschelorhynchus macadamiae
CTTTGCATTATTTTTATACATTACCATTTTAATTATTTATCTTTATTACAAATTTCAAACTGGAAATCTATTTTTTCATTAATCCATTTTAATCGAAACTTTAAAGAAATTGGGGATGAGAATATTTAAGTACAAGAATAACACAATATGTTTCAGTCTCGTTTAGTCATTATGAACAACGCCGTGGTTCATAAACCTTTGGAAACGCTTCTTAATTCAAAAATTTATTTATTAAATAATTCTTTGTCAAAATTTGTTCTTGTTGGCATTAGTTTAAATGATTTTTCTCCAAAAATTGTAATTGGTGGAAAAACTGGATTTTCAATCGCACTAACCGAAGAAAATTGGAAAGACATTTGTGTTCATCAAGGAATTATTGTAAACAATTTCTACTTTCCTCAAGTTGATCAAACCAGTGTGAATATAAACAACATTCATCTGCAGGTTCAGAAAATAAATGATACCCCTGTTCTACAAATTACAAAAGGCCCACACTTCATATACTTAGGACAAGAATCTTTGGACAATTTGTGGCGATTAAAGGAAATTATTGATTATAGATTATCTATACTTAAAAGGCAAGAATTCAATACATATTTCAAAATATTTCAAAATAATATTTCAGCTGATTGTGGCGACTTGTGTACGCATGTTTATAATATAATAAGTCCAACAGAAAATCCTAACAGTGAAAATGTTTCAACTATGATGGAATTACTTGCTTTATATCCTGAACAAATGGAAAACAAATTGAAGCAAAATGGAACAAAACGAAAATATTACGAAGAAAACAATGAAAATGGATCAAAAAGAAAATATTACGAAGAAAACAATATCTTTTCTGGAAGAGAACAATAAGGTGCATGTGTTAGTGAAGTGGAGCTTTGCTTACAGACAAGCCCGTAGGAGTAACTTTCAGATGTGGTACTTAGATAGACTCCGTTTTGAAAAAAGAATAAATGATTGTAAACTTATTCTAGATTCGATATTATCTGAGGAACATAGAAATAAAATATATTTGACACGTTTTAATAAAAATTGTATTTGATGTTTTACTTAATAAAATTTTAGTTTAGTAAATGTGAATTTTATTTGAAATTAATTAGCACATTAAGACTTTGTAATTTGTATCAGCTAAAGCATAAAGTGAGGAACAGAAATAAAACAAATTTAACTAAAATTTAATTTCAATTTAATTAAACAATATTTTTTTTATCAATACATGTATTATATTTTTTATCAAGTCCTAACCATTTCACATAAACTTGTTTCCTTTCCTTCTCAAAATCTTCTCAATAAGATACACATCGGTATGCTTTACTTTTAGTAATTCTTGCTCATAAAAACCACCCAGAATGTCCTGATTATCTTCGTCTTGAATTAAATATGTCCAAGGGTTTGTCATCTTAACTTCTTTAATGTGGAATATCTCATTTGACCAATTTGGTGTGTAACCTTTTGAAAATGCCTCTCGATGCTTGCTTATTCGTACGTGATCACCCACTTTAAACTTTGGAGATTTTATATCTAACGTTTTAGCATGAGTAAATGCAGATTTCAAGATTCTATTTTCATTTGTTTTATTTACTTGTTTTGGCTTCATTCCTATTGAAGAATGTTTTGTATTGTTATAATCTTTTACAATATCCGCTAATATATTAAACCATTTGTAATTTCCATGAATGCTAAATATTTTCCACATATTATTCTTTAAAGTCCTGTTCACTCTTTCTACTATACTCGCTTTCAAATTGGAAAACTGCTATAATGGTTAATTCGAAATTGTTGCATCAAATTTTGAAAATTTACATTGAAAAACTCTCTCCCTCTGTCCGTTTGCAAGTTTTTTGGTGGAGTTTTTGCACTGATTAATATTTTTTTCATTGCCGCTGTTACGTCTTTTCCAGATTTAGATTGGTTCGGCCCAAACATACTTAGAAAATACATTTATGGTAATCAAGATATATTTAAATCCCTTATTAAATTTGGCATAGGGTAACATTTCAACCAAATCAGCTTGAAAAAGATCATTTAACCCTTTCACTACCACCCTTCTGCGTTTGTAGTTTTTTCTAGCAGGTTTATGTAATTCATTAACGACTTGTTGTTTAACGGTTGTCATGACAACAAACTTGTTTATTCAATTTTAAGGAAGTTCACTTTCTATGTTTTGTAATAATTCGAAATATAAATTTTATATGTTTTTTCCCATTCATTCAATTTATCAATTTGTATTGTATAACTTTTTTCATTTAAAATTTTACTAATTTTAGTAATCTCCTTTTCTAACGCATTAAAGGATTTTTTTATCTCTCCAGTTAAGAAAGTAGTTGATCTACTATCACTATTTTTGAATTCCTCCTCTGTTTTATTTAATTCTTGTTCTAATTTTTTAATTACACTGGACATTATATTTTCCAAGGAAATATATTGTTGATTTTCTTCCAAAGTGAGTTGGTCAATTGTTCTACTGTTAAGAATGCTATTTTGATTTCTTTTTTTTTCATTATCTAACCTTTTTATAAAAGTTCTTAATTGTTTAATTTTTTCCTTGTGTTTTTCAATTATTACTTCTCTTATATTTGTTTCCATTATTTTATTAATTTTGTTGATATCATCACTTAATTTTTTGTCTTCCTTTTTAACATGTTCATTTAAAAATTGCAAATCTTTACTTATTTGATTTAGCGTTAGCAACTGTTTATTAACGTTTTCAATTGAGGTATAACATCCTTTAATCTGATTTTCATACTTTAAAAAATTTTCATCAAAAACCTTAAGCTTTTTAGCAAAGATTTCATTATTTGTTTCATTTTCACCTAATCTCCTTTTTAAATTATTAATGTCACTTATTCTCTCTTGATTTTGTTTTGAAATATGACGTCCAAATTTATCAACTGTCATGTTGAGCTTTCATTAAACAATAAATATGATTATATTTGATAGCTGTTACTTATAGTATTACTTTATCTTCTCTTAATTCTTCAATAATAGAGATAATCTCGTTACTATGAGCATTATTTCCCGCATCACTTGATGAAATTAATAAACGTAGCCTATCAACAATTTCGTTTACATTATTCCAGTATACATAGTCTGTATTTGATCTGTTTGTTTTCAAAATTAATCCCTTTCCTGTAGATTTGGCTCTAGTTGTTCTAAACGGAGGTTTTGGTTTGTTAAATGCTGTAACCAATCTTGGCAAGGTTTTTGTCTTTGTAATCCCCTTTCTTTGTAAATATGGTCCTATTATTGTAACATATTTGTGTGATGTATTTCCTTGAACTTGTTCATTTGAATCAAAATTCCTACGATATACATTTGTTTTAGCTAGAATGTTCATGTAATTATCTAAATCTTCCTTCTTATAACTTTTCGGTTCTTTTTTGAAAAGCAATTCGTATAAACCTGGCGTGCCTGTGTACGTTATTCCTCCCACTTTAATGTCTTTTCCAATAATTTCTACCGGTATCTGTGTTAAACCAAAAGAAAACTTATCCGTTTCGAGGTCATGAACTATTCCATAATAATGGTCAAATTTATGTTGTGTATCTTTCACACCCTCATCAATATATGATCTGGGTAATTCATGAAAATCTGCTAAGTAATCTTTATATGATGGTGTACCAACATAGGTTTGAATTGTTTTTCTAGTTTGTTCCAATATGTCTGACAAGTTTAAATTTGTTGTTGTGTCACTAGAAGGATCTGAAGTTTCTGCTATAACAGTTGATGACAATGGTTGTACTACAGGAGAGGAAGAAGTGATACTACTGTCATTTAAAAATGTTGGTAGTTCTGTAGGGAGTGACGGAGTTTTTCCTGTTTTCTGAATATTTTTCGTCGGAGTTGATGTTTTATAAAGCTTTGTAGGTGTTTTGAAATCTTCATACTTTGAAACTCTTTCTTCTTTTAAATCGAATGGTTCGGATTTACCAATACTTGAAATTAGCTGTTTAAGTGGTTGTGTTATTGGTCTATAAGTTTGTTCTAATTCGGACTGAGCAGTAGAAGTAGCTAATTTCAAGCTTTGATATTTCTGCTTCACGGCTTGTCTCGATCTTATTAATTCTCGAGCTAAACGTTTATCCATGCTGTACAAGTTTTAAATGAAATAAAACTGCAAATTTTTTACTTTTTTAAATATATAAAGGAATCGAATTTACTCCTATATCTGCCGTGATTTACTTCACAATCTTTGTCAATTACAAGAAAGCCATATGGATCCATCCAACAGTTAGCACAAATATTTTTAAACTGATCAAATGTCATATCCAATATACAGTGGTCATTATATATATGTTTTAAACTCAAACAGTCCTGTTTAAATAAAATTAATAAGTTTGCATTTTCTCGAATTAGACGTTTAAGGATTGAGGAATATCCTTGAAAAATAAAAAAACAATCGGTGTTTCTATGCCTTCCATGCGTGAAATAGTCCCTAATAATAGATTGATTATGACAAGGAATATCATCAAAAATGATAACGGAATTTGGCTTTATCTCATGAGGTGAAATAATGTTCTCATCGCTATCATATTCAAAGTATCCAATTTCTTTCATAGGTTTTAACAACTTTCTTAAATATTCATATTTTGGCTGATCTAATGACTTTGAATAAACATAGACATTTTCAAACCTAATTCCATTAGGATGCTCGAGCAGTGTAAGCATAACGTTGGTTTTACCGCTACCACTGCAACCAACTATAAGCCCTCTTTTTGAACCACCGCAAAATAAGTCACCATGCTTTCTCAACTGTTTACTTAAAATTTTTTCGTCATGATTATTTACTGGTAATGAGAATTTTTGTTTTTCAATCCTCATTCTTAATCACACTAGTAAATATTTTTAGCTGTAAAAGTATTTATACCAGAAAAATGTCAATGTGATTTTAGTATAAAAAGAACTTCAATGACTGTGGGTCGCCATAAGTTGAAAAAAACTATTAAAACACGTAATAGAAAAGGCTCTGGTTTAGTAAATAAATTAATTAGTAAACTACCTTTCGAAGTTCATATACCAGGATATAATTATTGTGGTCCCGGCACCAACTTGGAAAAAAGATTAACTAGAGGTGACGTTGGTATAAATCCATTGGATTCCGCTTGCAAAGAACATGATATATCTTACTCTCAGACTGAAGATTTATCAAAAAGACACATATCTGACCAAATATTAGAAAAAAAAGCCTGGGATAGGGTAAAAGCTAAAGATTCTTCTATTGGTGAAAAAATTGCAGCTTTAAGTGTTGCAGGAATAATGAAGGGTAAAAGAAAGTTCGGTTTGGGATTAAAAAATACAAAAGGGGGTAAACTTAAATTGAGAAAAAAACGTATCATTTGAACACCCAAAAAAATTGGAGGATTTCTACCTCTTTTGTTTCCCATTCTTGGCGCCCTGAGTGCACTAGGTGGAGGCGCGGCAGGAATTGCTAAGGCAGTAAATGATGCTAAAGCAGCTAAACAGCAACTAGAAGAAATACATAGACATAATATTGCAATGGAAAATGCTTCTAAAGAAGGCAAAGGATTATATATTAGACCATATAAAGGAAAGGGACTATTTATTAGACCTTATAAAGGAGGATCCGTCAAAATGAAAGCAATCAGACAAAAAAAAAAACTCAAAATAAGTTTTCCAAAAAGAGCACTTACGAACAATGATATTATTAAATATGTAAAGCTGTTAAAAATAACTGGCTTTAGAGGTGTTTTTATGCTCGATGAACTTCCAAAAAAAATTAATCTGAAAGAATGTGGTATTGTAAATTTGGATAAAAAACAAAATAAAGGATCTCATTGGACTGCTTATATTAAAAATAACAAAAATGTAATATATTTTGATAGTTATGGAAATTTAAAACCACCTTTTGAACTTCTCAAATATTTTAATTCGAATGGCAAAGTGGATGTATTTTATACTTATGAAAATAAACAAAAATTTAATTCATATAACTGTGGTCAACTATCCCTAAAATTTTTGCAAAAAAATATATAAACTCATTATTTATTGTAATATCTCATTCATAAATAAACTGCAATGTCTACCACAATTGCCATATCAGGAAACAGTTCTGTTTTGTCTGCTGATTTTAATCCGCCCATATATTTAGAGGATGAAAAACAATATTACCTGGGTTTCGCTGATTTTGAAACGTTTATGACTATCCCCAATATAAAAGAAGGATATAATAAATTTTATATAGATAATAAAGTAATTGTTATTCCCGACGGAACTTATGACATTACAGATATAGAAACATACATAAGAGAAAGTATAGAAGATTTATTTCCGAATGAAAAAATTTTTTTTCTTTTAAAAGCAAATGTTAATACTCTAAAAACTTTTTTAATGTGTAGTAGAATAATTGATTTTACCAAGGAAGATTCGATAGGAAAAATGTTGGGTTTTAATAGCAGGATACTAGAAGCTATGAAAGAGGAAGAATCAGATAATGTTGCAAAAATAACTAAGGTGAATGCTATTTGTATTGACTGTAATATTTGTGTCGGTTCTTACAATAATGGTAAACCTGTTCATATTATTCACCAGTTTTATCCAACTGTAGCTCCAGGGTATAAAATAGTTGAATCTCCTTTGCCCATTTTGTATTTTCCAGTTAGCGTCAAAGTAATTAACAATATAACAGTCAAAATAGTTGATCAAGACGGAGAACTTATCAGTTTTAGAGGAGAAACTATAACAGTAAGGTTACATTTACAAACAAGTGAAATATAAAATGGTTGTTAGATATAATAGAGCCCTTGGGATGAGACTTGCCCCTACCACTATCAACAAAGTAAAAACTTATAAAAAGAAAAAGCCTAAACAACAGTTCAGTATCAAATCCAACACCAACAAGTTAAGACGAGATAATCGTAAATTTCTCACATCCTTGGGTTTCACTGTTTTAAAATAATGAACATATTAAACGTAAACGAAAAGCTTTATGTAGACAATTCCATCGTCAGTTCTGAGCTTCACACATATCAACCATATATTTCTTCAAAATTCGATTACAATGATGAAATAAGGATCCCAATTCAAGAACTCGATGCTTACACTCTACCATCAGATAGTTTACTTTATATCGAAGGAAAATTAACTAATACAGAAGGTAAATATAAGAAAGAATTGATATTTATTAACAATGGTATAGCCTTTTTGTTCAGAGAAATCCGCTATGAACTAAACGGAATTACTATAGATTCAATAAGAAATGTTAGATTAGCATCAACCTTAAAAAGCTACCTTTCTCACAATACCAACGAAAGTTTAAAACTGGAAAATGCAGGTTGGTTTCCACATCGGAAAGAAGGTGATACAATTTTAGTTTATAATGATGGAAAATTCTCCGTATCCATACCACTAAAAATGCTTTTAGGATTTTTTGAAGATTACAGAAAAATTATTATGAATATGAAACAGGAATTGGTTCTTATTAGATCAACTGATGATTTAGATGGTGTTATTTTCAAAGAAGATCCGGCACACCTTGTTACTGCTCCTGACACTCCATTGGTTACTTTCGATAAAATTTATTGGAAAGTTCCTCACATTCTAGTTGATATGCCACAACAACTTGCTCTATCAAAAATATTAGAATCAAATAAAGATATATTGATAGGATTCAGGAGTTGGGAACTTGTTGAATATTCTTCTCTAACCGAAACAACCCGTCACACATGGCCGGTAAAAACAACTAGTAAACTAGAAGCTCCTCGTCATGTTGTGATTGGCTTTCAAGAAAACAGAAAAGGGAAAATTGTTAAAGATATGAGTAAATTTGACAATATTACCTTGTCAAATATTAGAGTATATTTAAATTCTGAAAGATATCCTTATCACGATTTGTACTTAAATTTCGAAGAAAACAAATTTTCTGCTTTATACGAAATGTTTGCCAACTTTAGACAGTCTTACTATGGTGTTCCAAATGAACCCATTTTTAATCCTGAACAATTCAAAAACATTAGTCCTATTACACATATTGATTGCTCCCATCAAAAAGAAACAATTCAAACGGGATCCGTAGTAATGAGAATTGAATTTGAGACACACAATGCAATTAAAAAAGATACTTCTGCTTATTGTCTTATTTTACATGACAAATTATTTAGCTACAACCCTCTTACTAAAATTGTGAAACAATTATAAACTTTATCCCCACTATTTTCATATTTCGGTTTAATTTAAAGAAATTTTCAAAAGCTTTTAGTTTTAGTCATGACATCAAAACTACAACTACAAATTGAAAAATTTATTTTTAAAATTAATCAACTGAAAGAAGAAATTGCAAATTATTCAAGTAAAAAAAGTCTCATTAAAAAATTTGCTGCTTTGAAAATATGAGATTGGTTATAGATATTCAAGGATTCAAGGATGAAAAAAATAAATTTATACCGAAAGAGCTTGCAGCTTTTGATGGTTATGAAATGACTCATTACATTTTTAAAAAGCCTTTTCCAATGGAGTTTCTTTCACCTGATTGTCACAAGCAGGCGGTATGGTTAACGAAAAATTATCATTGTATACATTGGAATAATGGATTTACTCCATTACATCGTTTCCCAAAAATAATTGAAACACTTACGAAGAAAGCAGATTTTGTTTTTGTAAAAGGAAGCGAAAAAAGGGATTTTATACAGAAATATTCTAAAAAGCATGTGATTGAAATAGATGAACAACCAGCGCTAAAGCTAATGGAACCAAAATGCTTCTATCATTCAAAATCACCTTGTATGTGTGCTTTGACAAATGTGTTATTTTTATATGACAATTGTTTTATGAATGAATAAAAATATAAAAAAAAAACTTAATTACCTTTTTATTTTGCATTAACCAACCATGATTGAATACAATTAATATGATACCTTAAATCTAATTTTCTAAATTCATTTAAAAGTTCATACTCATTTTTATATTTTAAATAATCATTACAAAATTTAGCGGCTATTTTACATTGTTCCATTCGATCTATATTATTTACATATGCTGACAAATCTTGTGCTTCTGCGTCTTCTTCGCCTACAATTGATAAATATTGGAAGTATGCAGCAGATATAATAAACTCTTCATACATTTCAGTAACCATTTGCTCCATTGTAAATATTATTAAATTTATTCTTCCTTTTCAATTTCTTGAAGAATAGTATCCTCGTCAATAAATTGCTTCAAGTCTTTTAAATAGTAACCAAAGCCAATATCTTTTAGATCTTGAATAAGTTGAAAAAAATTTAATGTTTCAATGTATTTGTTGCAACAGAGGGCAGCCTTTACGAATTCCTCAGATTGATTACAATAAAAGTCTATCCACTCCGGACCACTTGCCATACAATATGAGAAATAGGTTTTTGAAAGATTACTAAATTTCTCCTCTAATAATTTAACTGCAATCAGCAACTCAGCCATTTCATTTATTTAACATAATATTTTAAATATGTAAGGGGACGTCTCTTGCGAATAGGATTAACTTTCTTTGATAATACCTGTTTTTTATCTTCGTATAATTGAAACCTCTTTTGGGTTGCAATAATAGCAGGTATAAATTGGCAATCTTCTCCTATAAATTCTATTAGGTGGCTTAATTATGTATGATATGATGATATGAAAGTATGATTTCCCAAATGTATTGAAAAACGTAGTAAGGCTTATAATTCCTTCTAAATAATCATCACAACAGTTAATTGCTTCCAAATAATCTCGTTTCAGTGGATAAAACAGCTTGGTGTATTCATCTTTCGAAATCACTTCAAAGAAATTGAGATATTTACCTTTTAACTGTCTGATAGTTGTAGTTAATTTTTCGCGATTACACATAATTCACTTATTACTTGACACATTTTTTCTTTTTGTTTTATACAAAATTGGTGGAAAAATTCAAAAATAACTTTTTACGCAACTCGAGCACAGCTTAGTAAATGTGTCTCGGCATACTAAAATGATCATGATGCACCTATTTATAAGACTTAAGAATGCAAAATCAAATGTGGGAGAACAAAGAGAAAAAATTAAAAATATGATGCGAATGAGAATAAAAGGGGAGGAAGTTAAGAATGAGGGACATGAGAGAGGAAGAGGAGGAGGAGGAGGCGCTCCCCTATTATAACTACTGTTCTACTTTATTCTGAGCACAAATTTTACAGGAACGAACGTATTTAGTCACATCGGCCCTCATTTTTGGCCAATGATAACGTTCGGAGACCTTCCAAAATGTTTTAAAAATTCCGACATGACACGCAGCTGGATTATCAGGGCAACGATGCAACACTTCTTTTCGCCTATCTTTGGGAACGACAATTTTCCAGCAGCTGGAATGATCTGGAAAGTTAGGATTTGCCGACTTAACAAACTTCTACAAATTGCCTTTTTCCGCTCGCCAACAGGGATATTTTTCTGGGTGATCTTCTAACCTTATCAATATTCCATGGTACCTTTTGTCTGATGTTGTAGAAAAATCTATAGACGGCTTGACCTCATTGACACTAGCGACTGTGTCAGTACTAACTGGTATAGAACGTGATAAAAAATCGGGTACTATATGTTCTTTACCTTTGGGGTGAATAAGTTGAAAGTCATAGGGTTGAAGGCGGAGAGCCCAACGAGCACGACGACCTTGAGGATCTTTAAGATTATGCAACCACAACAACGAATGATGATCTGTAACGACTTTAAAATGAACACCTTCCAAGTAATACCTAAGTTTCTCAACACTCCAAATAACTGCAAAACACTCTTTTTCTGTAACAGTTAATTTCATCTCTTGTTTGGTGAGAGAACGTGATAAATATGCAATGATCATCAAACTGTTGAGTTAAAACAGCACCTAAGCCATAGAATGAAGCATCTGCCTGCAAAGTAAAAGTTCTATCAAAATCTGGACAAGTGGGAACTGGAGCTGTAACGAGGGCTTCTTTGATGGTGTTAAAAGACTGTTGACAACCAGCTGTCCAATCCCAGTTAACATTTTTCTTAGTTAGCCGAGTGATAGGGGCTAATACAGACAAAAAATTGGGTACAAATCGTGTGTACCAAGAAGCTGTCCCAACAAACCTACGGATCTCCGTAATGTTACGTGGAGGGGGTATGTTAACTATAGCCTGCACTTTCTCTGGACCTGGTGTTAATCCTCGAGCATCTACGATGTAACCTAGATATTTAAGCTCAGGTTTACAGAAATGGCACTTTTCTTGAGACACTACTAAACCAGCTTCCCTTAATCTATCAAAAACAAGACCTAATATTTTTAAATGTTCTTCAAAAGACTCAGAAATTATCACAATGTCGTCCAGATATACCATGGCATTATTTTCCAAATCTACTCTCAAAACTCTGCCCACAATGCGTTGTCAGGTGGCTGGCGCATTAGTTAGCCCAAAAGGCATGAGGCGAAACTGATAGAGATTTCTGCCAGAGACAGTGAAAGCGGGTTCTCCGGAAGATTCACTAACAGGGACTTGCCAAAAGGCAGATTTAATGTCTATGGAACTGATAAAACCGGCTTCTCGGAGACGATCTAAAATGGCTGAAATATAAGGAGTTAGGTAGGAGTCTCTTTTTGTTTTCTCATTGAGACGGCGGTAGTCGATGCAGAATCTGTAGCTGTCGTCTTTTTTCCTGACTAAACACATTAGACTTGACCACGGACTTTTCGAAGGTTTTATGACGCCAAGTTTTAACACTTCTCGGTCAATGATTCTCTGTTTAAAGAGAGAAACAGGGTAGTATCGTTGTTTGATAGGCCTGGTACCGGGCTCGAGTTCAAAAAAATGCTCAGCTACTTTACAGAAGCAGAGATTGGAACCCATCAACGAGATTTTCTCCTTGACCAATGCGTCTAGAGTAGCTTTGTCGTCTGTGGACAATGTATTGCCATCACCATTAAACCCAAATTTAACAATAGTGCGAGAAGCACCCGAATCCAATAAGCCTAAGATAGGATGACCTAAAACTGAAATTTCCGAATATGGACGTTCCTCTCCATGGACATGAGAGATGTTAAAATCGAGAATATCCTGATTTAGAAAGTTGTCGTTGGTCGATGGAATATTAGAAATGGGAGACATCTTACGACATATCGACTCTCCCGTGAACCGTTTCCCGAAACTGAACATTTAGGACAAGATCTGATGGTGACATCAGCCTTTCCACAACGATAACAATGAATTTTTCGAGGCTGAGGGCATTGGCGATTCACATGGCCAGATGCTTTGCAATTCCAGCAAATGACGGAAGGTCGATTGGCTGGAGGTTGTTGAATGACCTCGACGACAGGAGCTCTATTTGTGTAAGGAAGTAGAGTGACTGTTGAGGTAGAAGAATCTGATGCAACAAATGCTATCGGATTAGATGAAGATGAAGCATCTGAGGCTATGAAGGCAAAATCTGGTTCAACCAGGTTATGACGTTTTCTAGAAGGTGGAACATAATGATCAGCACGATATTTCTTTGCCTCAAGTTTAAGACAGAGTAGTATAAAAAGGAGATGATATCTAATTGAACGTCTTCTGACATACCACCATAACGCCTAAACAAAGCACTCATACTTGACAAATAATCAACTATACTTTCAGATTGATCCTGAGTTCTATCTAAAATTTCTTTAAACAAACGAGATCGATAATCAGGAGGTTCAAAATGTTTAAAAAGTAAATCAGATAAACCTTTCCGATCTGTAAAACGAATGCGATTAGCGCGGAACCAATTTAATGCGCGACCTGAAAATAAATCAATAGCTGACTCAAATAATTCTTTTCCAGAGATACCACGAGCATACGCAATTCAGAGACAGGTTCTAAGAAATTATAAACATATAAATGTTTAAGTTCTGTCACCTGTAAATTTAAGACTTCACTTTTCAACTCTTTGAGTTTTTGGACCGGAGGGGTGACAACAAAAAGCTGAAGGCTTATACTTTGGCGTAGATTGCGTACGCGATGATCCTGCCAATTTATTTTTATTTGTACTGATACTTGTACCAGAGCACTCAGATGAATCCGAGTCAGAGTCAGATAATAGAATTTTACTAATTAATTTACTCAAATTAGGGTCACTTTTTGATTTTTGCTCTAAATTATCAAGCGTACTAAAAATCTCACCCATTGGGGACGCTCGAGTTTTTATCGATTCTTCATTTAATTTAGCTGCTGAAATTCGATCCACACGATTTAAGAGATAGACCAATCGCGTTTGGATCCTATCAAAAGTATTTTTAAAATTTTCACCCGAAATTGTGGTGATTATAACTTCCTTTTAAAGTCTAACTTATATGCCGGATAATTTAGAGGTCTGCCCTTTTTCTCAAAACTGAGAACGGGTCGTAAAGCAGAACGTAGTTCGCGTACTGTTTTATTATCATCGGCTGGGATACCACGAACCGACAGTTCATAGATTAACGTATCTTTTTTAAGGTAGCCGATCTGCATATTATAATCCATCGGGACTATATAAAAATTCAACACAAGATCAACACAATAAATATCACGTAAAAGAAAGCTATCAAAAGCACTTAAATTCAAATTAATAAGCAAAAATAGGTATAGATCAAAATCAAAATCAATAATAACAACAATCGCATACAAAGGGCAAATAACTAATCAGATACAAAAAAATAAATCAAATACACAAATATCAAAGAAATAATCAAATAATGTCAAAGAAATAATCAAATAGTATCAACAAATAGTCAAACAATAATATCAAATAATTATTGGAGTTAGTAAACAATAAAAATAAGGTGTTTATTTAGTTCACAGGGAGAACAACTATTTAACCTACACAAAAATTATTCAGTTCAAAAAAGTTCAAAGTTTTAAAAAAAGCAGTTCAAAAACTTAAAAAAAGAAGTTCAAAGACTTAAAATAAAAAAAAAGCAGTTCAAAGGCTGAAAATGAAAAAGCAGTTCAAATGCCCCGTTGGGCATTTGAACTGCTTTGGACTTGGAAATCTCTTTCCTCTGACTACAGACCCATATATACTCTCAATTATAAGCATAGCAGAAGTATATCAATACTGATCTTTAATTACCTTTAAGGGTTTAAACTTATCAATAACAAGCAATACGGCTTTCGCTACTAAAGATACACAGCAGATCTTACTTTCGTAATTCTACGGAGAAGCTTAAATTATTGCCCTCGGCATAACCAAAGCGTTTGATCTACCATCCTACCTAGGGCCTTCCTTTAAAAACCTCAATGTTAGCATCTACCCTGTTACTCCTGCATATCAATGACCTGCTTTCTTCTACCAGCAATCCTGTTCAGAGCTATGCTGACGATAGCACACTCCACTTCAATATACATTTTGCATATGCATTGGGCGCCAAATTTCATCCCTTGCTCTGGTTAATAACCTTAGGGTGCAAGATTGCTACGCTCTTATTTTTTTTTAAATAATAAAATAGGAAATTTTTTTATTAATTTACTGAAATAAAAAAAATCTCGCAAAGGTAATTAAAAAAAAGGCAAAAGTATTAAGAGACAAGCTCGTGGTCAACAGAGCGTGCACTATCAATGCCCTAAGCTCGTTTATCTCGGAGAGTGGGCGTGGGAAAAAAATTAATAGTAAAAAAGGTGAGCGCCACCAATTTATTACGGCCTAAATTTTAAAACCCCTAGATGTGTTTGACACTCACTTGTTCCTGATATTTTCATAAAATAAAAAAATATAATTTAAGATTAAGAAGTTATTTCAAAAAAATCTGAAAAAAAAAGAGAAAATGTGAGCTAAATAAGCCACATTAAATAAAAACAATAAAATCTATTTACTAAAGTTGTTTTTTTTTAAATGCTTGTACAAAAAAAAACAAAGAAAAAAATACACTAATATGAAATAAAAAAGTTCACCAATTGTCCCGTGATACGTCACTGCAACCGGTGGAAGGTGTATCAGTAGGCAGGACCTTAGTAGAGTTATAGGGCGGAACGTTACTCGTTTACGTCAAAGTGAGTCTTAAAGCCCCGTACTAAGACCCTATTCAATAGAGTTTAGTTCGCCCCGGACAGGAAGACTTCTTCAGAACGTGGCAGGAAAATGGCGGCCTGGTCCAACTTCAGCTCCAAAAATCCTCTCTCAGAGAGATTACTTGGAGGTTACAAAATACAATAAAATTCACAAATAGAAAAACCCAAGTAAAATTTTACGAAGCTGAGGAGAAATCCCACTAACGGATTTCCAAGAAAAACTTGTATTTTATTTTCCCCAGTTCGCGCTGAAGATCTTTCGATATTACAGGAGACCAGAAAAGTGAAAAAGTATTTCCTTCCTGGAACCAGCTCCGTTGTACCTTCTAGAATTTACTCAACTCGGATGCCGAACTATTATTGGTTAGATTGCCCCAGGTGACATCAGTGTTGTCAAGAGGAACTCGGAATGATTTAAAATAAGGATTGCAGGGCAAGAAAAACGATCACTAATTGGTTTAAAATTCAAACAGCAACCACCTGAGAATAAACTTGCCAACAATTGGGATCTTAGCATGCGCCTACAGAATGAGGGCATTCGGATCCAGCGAGTGACAACGCATAGGAAGTAACACGTCCCATAACCCTAAATTATACTATGAACTAGGCAAAACGAATAGTAAACGAACATCTATCTTCCAGCTTCCAAAACTTAGATAATTAGAATAAAAGTTGATAAGGCTATCCCGAAAAATCAACTAAAACAGAGAACAAAGCGATGGGGAATTAATTTCAAATGGGGAAATGGAAAAACCCTGATAACAAAAAGATACCTAGGCTTGATTTAAATTAGATTTTCACAACAATACAATATAAATAAATTTGTTATTTTACCACTAAAAGAGATTTAATCATAACGGAATATTTTAGGCAACTCACAGAAGACAAAAAATGGTCGAGTAATAATTCAGGACATAAAATGGTCTAAATACTCATGCAATCAGTCAGGAGAGAATGATTGAAAAAGAAAATATTTAAGGAAGTAATTTGGTTGTCCAAACACTACACACAACCGATTTAGTTATACCAATATGCAACTAACCTAAGAAAGAACAAAAAAAAGGTATGAATATTGATTTTAAAACCAGAAATTTTATGTGTTTATAGGCCAAAGTTAAGTGAAAGAATTTGTACTAATACTGCGCTTATGTGTTAAATATCCAGGTCTAAAGGGAATACAATTAACATAGGGTAAATTTAAAATAAAGTAACAAGCATGTATTGGCCTAAAACATTTTTATATATATCTAAAATATAAATATTTATCAAAGTAACCGTGCTTCATAACCATAAATTCCTACATATGAGTATTAATACAAAATATCGACCTTACATGCAAAGAAAAAGACCAAAACTTGCATAAAGGAGGCAAAACAGGTTTTCAAGATTGCTAAAATTAAATTCTTATTTACTCTGTAATATTAAGAAATAAAAGTCTTTAGATGTTATTTGGGTTTCGTTTTTAAATAATTATAGTTTTAATTAATGAATGATATTGTATGTATCTAGGCATCGCCATCCAAGTAACAACGTTTGAATTTGCAGTAAAACGTTTCTTAAGAACTGGGTGGTTAACTACTCTTGTTTAAGAATACTGATAGTTGTTGATAATAAGTGGCGCTATACATACCGATTAATTATTATAATATAATCCGGTATAACAAATGAAATCTTCGCTTGAGATATGGGTAATCTAACTAACCTATAAAACCAATATATAATTTAAATAAAGCGCACATATCAGTTATTAAAAATTAACACAAAAAGAGTACATTATAAATGTTAAACTTAAGATTAAACTATATAACAAAATTAGAATGTTACAACAGTAGCTGTCAGAGGCAGATGAAAATTAAAATGACAATAGTTTGGGAAGCCGATCTCCTTCTTTTAATTTGTATTGTATGACAACAAATATTTCAATGAATAGTTATTTTTGAGACGTCATGCATACATTCAACAATTTAATTATTAAACAAACCACAATACAAAAATGTTTGCGTTAGCAAAAAGAAACTATATTCTATTGATTTGTGTTTCTATCTTTGTGATAATCAACATACTGTCTACAAGTACTCTATTATCCTCATTTTTTTTAGATCAACACACTACCAATTATAAAAAAATAAATATTTTAAAATAATTCAATTTAAATGTGTGTGCAAAATTTAAAAAAAACAACAGATTATTGGTTATACAATAAACCTGTAACTTACTCTGTATACTGAGCTACTATAGGTAATATCAAATAAATACATAACTATTCATATATTATCATTAACTACCTAATTAAGATAATTATACGAATGGTCCCAAAAAAAATTAGGTATGGTACTTATATTATCAAAAATAAACCGAAAACCAACGAAAAAAGTGCTTGTAAAGGAGATATATGCAACTGTAAACCAGATAGTAATTACTTAAGTAATTCACTATTGTCATCAGCTAGATAACATTTTTGATAAAGACAGTTTAAAACGTATATATCTTCAACTCTTCACCTTCCAGGATAATAAATTTTATCTCTGGGCCAACCCTTAAAAAAAACGTTGGGCGCCCATTTATCACGTTCCTCCCTCGCTCTCGTCTTCGACCGAAGAATCTTCGAGGGTGGCCGTGATCTAAGAGGTGGTTTGGTAGGTTCAAACCTCGTTAATAACAAACTGTCGTAATTCTTTTAGGGCAATGCGGCGACTAGTTAAATTAGCCAGAGAGTAAGAGGGTAAATAAAAAATATATAACAATAATCTCCATCTGTTATAAATAAACAAAAACCGAGAATTTAATATCACACTATCGGATTAGAGCGCCTTGATTAACTAACCAAACTTCTATTTATATATCAAGATTAATATCTCTCTTAACATAATTTTTAAGGAAACTCTTAATTTCTTCTTTTTTTTACTTTACTTATTACAGTAAATTAATTAATTTATTTTCTTAAAATTTAATATTATAATTTTTGGACATAAATGATGCATGTCATATCGCTTTAAGTATTTAATATTTACCTATTCATAACGCACAAAGTTGGGACACCCCCTTAAGGCATTCGATATTCATGCATCTCATACTATTGATTGGAAGAGAGACGACGACAAGATGTTGTTCCGGTAGTCACGGAAAGTACTCTGACGAAGTAAAATTTTGTTTCGTGTACTCGGTCGCATATTTAAGAATGGAAAATCCTTTCCTTTGGGACATTTAACTTAGTGACAAGAAAAAGCAGCCATTACAAGAGGAGGGCCCTCCTGACCGACGAACTGTGCAGTTTAAGATAATAGTGCCATTTTTTACCTCTTTTGTGCGTTCTTTTTTTAGTTCATTTAACCACTTTCTATCCTTGACTTTGCCGTGTTCTAAAATTCGCGCAGACATATCTCGCTGAAAATAGGTGCGAAAATTTCGTCGCTTGAATTTCTAAACTTTACTTCAAGTAACAGGTACTTCTTTTACATATTGCTACAGATTTGCATCAAAATAACATATTGGCGTATACTTGGTAAATGTTTAAACTTTGAATATTTTATAGCCAGATTTCGGAAAGTTTAATTATTTAAGTAATAATAATTATAATTTCATTTAGATCAATTTTCTTGTTGTTCTTGTTCTTTCTAATGTAGAAAAATTTCATTGCCTTCTTACATCATTGGATAAAGAACCATTGTCTTTAATAAAAGGTCTTCCAGTTACTGATAATAATTACATAGTAGCTTATGAAATAATTGAAAAAAGTTATCAAAATACAAGATTATTAGCAACATATTATTATAATGAAATTTCTCAAGCCTTTCCTGTGCAAAAAGGAACTTCTAACGGACTTTTAAATATTTTTTCAGAAAACCTGGCTGCCGCATGTTACAATTCGCAGTAGACCAGTAGGATTTTCTTTTATTAAATATGCTTCTTCATAAAGTGGATGTAGGTTCCCTAACTGACTTTGAATTACAAAGCACCTCTGACTTTCTTACATACTTTGAACTAAAATACTTTTTGGAAACTAAATGTGAAGCATTAGAATCAGTTCAGTTGGCTGCTCCCAATAATAATTCAAGTTTTAAAGTAAACAATAAACAGAATAGTTTTCCTTTATATTCTAAAAACAAAACATTTCAGAATAAAAATTCTCTGCCAGCATTTATGACATCGGCTAATCAAAATAATAACATTAATCACAATAATATTAACCATAATAAAGAAAGATTCACTTTTGCAAAACAACCAAATTTATGTACAAATTGTTTAGCTTCTCAACATTCTGTTCGTAAATGTAATTTCTCATCTAGATGCAGGGTTTGTGGATCAAGTCATCATACATTACTTAATGTAGACAAAACTTCGGAGTTATTCGCTCCTGTCAAAAATCAACCTGCTGCAGATTCAACGTTGCCAAGTTCTGCAGAATTTCAGATAAATAAAGAGTCATAAATTAATCCTGCTATTAATGCTATGACAAGTACATTCATTTCTCCTCAGTCTACTGTACTTCTTTCTACAGCCATAGTAGAAGTCAAGGATATTCGAGGCAATTTTCAAAAAATCCGAATCCTTTCTGATACGGCTAGCATGGCCAATTTTATTTCTGAAAAATGTGTAAATAGACTTGGATTGCCGCGGAATCGATCTTGTTCCAATTGAGGGATTGAACGATATGTCAACTCTGTCGAATAGTCGGATAACCCATTGTACTATGAAACCTCGCGACCAGTCAAATCCTAGATTTTCATTTAACGCTATTATCTTACCAAAAAGATGTTCCGATCAACCGAAGATTAATGTCGACCCGTCACAATTGTCACATATTCGCCATCTAAAAATGGCACGTAATTCTTTTTATACTCATGGACCGATCGACATGCTAATTGGTGCAGAATTAGTACCACTAGTTTTGGGTTCTGATCGCCTATTTCGTCAACCTGATCAACCTACTACTCTAGAGACCATATTTGGCTATATTCTTCAAGGACGATCAAATTATGCTAATTTGTCCGAATCTCATACAGTTTTATTCAATTGTCCTACTTCTGTAGACACTAATCTTGATTTGCAACTTGGAAAATTGAACATATTTCTAAAATGTCGCCTTTGTCCTCTGATGACAAAAAGTGTGAACAAATTTACAAATCTCTTACTTATAGAGAAACTTCTGGTCGTTTTTGGGTGTCCTTGCCATTCAAAAACAATGATCCCAGATACCCCCCTCTTATCGTTTCTTCTGCACTCTAGAAAAGCGACAACGGACACATATCTCTTATTGTGGAGACCGACTACAAGTCACCTAAAACATATTATATGCCTCATCATTGTGTCATGAAAAATGAGATGTTAGGTCGTAAATTTAGAGTGGTATCCAATGCTTATTTTCGAGGATCTTAACTTCTCTTAATGACACTCTATTAGGCGGACCTGCAGCGTGATATTTCTACTATCTTGTTAGGATTTCGATATTATGCATATGTCTTTACTTGCGATATAAAACAAATGTACAGGCAAATTCGTATTCAATCTCAGTTTCAAACCTTTCAAAGAATTCTTTGGCGTTTCTCTTGAAGATCAAATTAGTGAGTACCATTTATTGACTGTGACATATGGTGTGTCCTCCGCTCATTATTTAGCCTTCAGAACTATACAGGAACTTACTAATCAGGAAGCACTTCGCTTTCCCATGGCAACCGCAGCGATGAGGAACCTTGAACGACCCTACAGCCTCATTCAGGGCTTATTCAATTAATGAAATTGGGAGGTTTTGAACTCAGAAAATGGGCTAATAATCATCGTGGTCTTCTAATCATATTCCTTCTTCTGATATACAAACATCCATTAATCTTGATCAAGAAGAACCTTCGTTTGTCACGGTCCTTAAATTAAAATGGTGTCCATAATACACTTAATCCAATAGAGCGCCAACGTAGCATTCTGTCCGAAATTAGCAGGATTTTTGATCAAATAGGATTTATTTCTCCCATTATTTTACTCTCAAAATGTCTAGCAGAAATTATGGATGTCAAAAATATCCTGGGATGATACTCCCTCGGATGAAATTCTCCTAATTTGGAATACATATAAGTCTGAGTTATATCGTATTACAGAAATAAAAATTCCTCAACGTCTAGCAATTAATGACCTTCAGCGCATTGAACATGGATTGTGTGACGCCTCACAAATAGGCTATGCAAGTGTCTACTTTCATACCCAAAGTATATCTGGAATCGTTAAAACCCTTCTCGTTACTGCGAAATGTAAAGGCGCTCCTCTAAAAACCATTTCCATTCCTCGTCTGGAACTTTGCGCAGCTGTGGTTTTGGCAGATTTGATCTCATTTGTTATGAGGTTTACTTAGAACTCACTTCTTCTGATGCTATTTATGCTTGGTCTGACTCATCTGTAACTTTAGCCTGGTTAAGCGCCAGTCCTCATAAGTGGAAAACCTCTGTTGCGAACAGGGTGAGCCATATTCAAGATATAATTGATAAATTATCCTGATAATATGTTCCATCGTCTGAAAACCCTGCTGACTGTGCTTCGCGAGGCGTAACGCCCGCTCAACACCTTCAGCATACTCTGTGGTGGTCTGGCCCAGTATTTCTTTCTCAGTCTAAAGAATTCTGGGCCCAGCAACTCCTAGGAACATATCGATATTGAGAAAAACCTAACGGTTTTAAAAGTTTGTATAGAAGAAAGTATTATAACTAATTTTATTCATAAATTTTCTTCTCTGCTAAAGATTAAGAATTTTAGCGTATGTTTTTCGATTCGCATTTAAATCTAAAAATCACACCGAGTATATCACACCTCTTGAAATGAACAGATATCTTTTATATATTATTCGTCACATACAACGTAAAATATTTGAAGACATTTTAGACAAAAATCAAAGCAATAATCTCTTGCCTAAAGCTTTTCGAAAGCTTGCTCTTTTCGTTGATTCAGACGGTTTAATCAGGGTGGGTTGTAGGATCAGAAATAGCAATTTAGCTTATGACACTAAACATTCTATTTTACTACCCAAATTACATAGATTTACTGACTTAATTATTGAGTGGATTCACAATTCTAATATCGTTGCCTTTCTCGATGTGTACGATGTTTTCGATGCAAACCGAAGTCTTACAATCCTTATATGGCAGATTTACCATCTTTGCGTATCTCTCAGATAAAGGCATTCTCTTCAGTCTGTATTGACTTTGCAGGTCCCTTCTCGCTTTTGATGTATCGTCACCGCAAAGCTAAAGTCTTCAAAGGATACGTGTGTGACTTTGTATGTACAGCCACTAAAGCAATTCGTTTGTAAGTTACTTTAGATTTAACGTCTGAAGAATTTTTAGGAGTTTTTAAGCGTTTCAGCAGCTTCAGTTTCATTACTTGGAGTTTTTGAAAATTTATCCTTTGAAGAGTTTCACACTTTTGTGACTCAAATCGAATCTGTGCTAAACTCGCGAACTCTGAGCGCAATAAGTGCAGACTCCAATTTACATCCTCTGACCCCTGGATATTTTTTAACCATGGAGCTACTTGCTAGTGGTATCTGTGATCCTGACCTTAGTAACTTAAATATAAATAGAGTAAATCGGTGGCAGTTGGGTGAACGATTGCATGCAGACTTCTGGAAGAGGTGGCCACAAGAATATGTTCATTCTCTTCAAGAAAGACACAAATGGACTGATCGAGTTCTTCAAATTAAACTTAATTCACTCGTTCTAATAAAACATGACTCGAAACCTCCTTTACGGTGGGAATTAGGTAGAGTTACAGAGGCTCATTTTGGGAAGGATGGTTTTATTCGAGTCGTAACAATAAAAACTTTTCAAGGTCTACTGCAAAGACCTGTGGTAAAGGTTTGCCCTTTACCTGGCAATTAAATTGCTTGCGTGTTCGCCGCCTTAAAATTATCATATGTTGTTTCGAATAATTTACTTTAAAAACATTCGTTTTGGTGGTTGGAATGTTAAGGATCTCTATTATTACACAATTCAAACTAATATAATAACGTGAACCTAAGAGATTTTATATGTATGTTAATATAAGTAATAAAAACTATACATATATACTTGGTGCACATTTTCGGTAAAAAGGTGGCTAAATAGCACATGGTAATTCTAACAGTAGTGTAATTTTTCAGTGATATAAATAAATATGCAAATTATACAAACTAGCAAGACAGAAGGGTTGTATTAAATACTTGTGCAGGTTACCAAACCTTAACTAATTGAGAGTTTTAATTGATGTGACGACAAACAACTTGCATTTATTGGAGCCAATGGCAATGTCGGCAAATAGTCTTAGTTGAATTATTGTTATGCCAGTACTCGCTAATTGGTCAGCTTATAATACAGTCTATGGTGCGAGTTATCCGGAGGTAATAACGAGCTCCTACCAAAGACAAGCAGCCAGTAGGATTAAGTACCCCAATATCTGGTAACAAAGAAAAAGGCCAATATATGTTAGGTTGGCCTTTAAAATTAAAAAGTCTTTGAAATCGGCTTCAAAATTAAACTTTACCTATATTTGATAATCATGTCTTGTAGTACTATTTACAACGTATAGTAGCTGCTAAAAAGTAAAATATATGCCGAATTTCCACAGTCGCACGTTGAAAAATGTTTTTTCGTCACATACAAGCTCCTTCGGCCAAACTTTGTTGCCAACAAAGATTTAATTATATAAGCTTTGTACATTGTAATATTCAGATACAGTAATATTCCGATAAGCTTAACCTTCGGGTAGTCGCGCCATATTTTTTGACGCCTATAGTCACTCCGGTTTCATAGACCAGGTAATTCTAAAAAATGGAAGAGACATCTTTTTTTCTTCCTAGTGCAAGATTATGAAATAATAGAATAAAACAATCCTTTTCTGTCAAAAAAAAGTTATATAGTTTTATTTCCCAAGATTTTACAGGGTTTTAAAGAAAACAAAAAAAAAAAAACTTAAACAAACATTCTAGTATGGAAAAGAAATCTAAAAGTCTAACATCACAAATATTCTTTGGAATGGTAACTAACTACAAACTAGTCTAAGAATCTCGAAGCTGGAAGTGTTTATGGCAGTTCCCTGCAGCTCTGACAAATACTTATAATGTGCTCCAAACACATGTATGTATTGCATTTGTAGCACGAAAAACGAGTTTTTCTATTTTTCGCCCAGCCGCAGTAAGTGCATCTGCCTACGGGTAATTGTCTTTCTTGAAGTACTATTTCTTCAGTTTTGGTAATTTCCATAAGTCTGAGCTTCAAAACTCTTGGAATATTGGTTAGAGCTGCTCTTTTTTTCAAATGAGAATGGATTAGTGCGTTCGCCAAATCTCTCAAAAAATGGCGTCGGCATAAATCATTTTTTTCGGGGTTATTAGCTTTGTATATTACTTGACAATTAATCCCTGTAATATTCAAAATACTATAGAGTATCACCATTGGCCTTCTTCTGGTATTTCGGGAGCAATCGTAAGAAGCGCACAACTTATCCACGACATCTACACCTCCTTTGGACGCGTTATATGTAGTTATCATCACTGGCTTATATTTTTCACCACTGTCTTCGTCAATGTCGTCATGATGATGCATACTGGATATTAAAATTACATTTTTGCGTTGCTTTGGAATATAGGAAACAATTGTTAAATCCTTTGTAAAGCCAAATATGCTTGTATGGGTGGGACGCTTGGATGGCGTTGAAAACTCAACCGGCAATTCCCTTTTATTTTTTCGTACCGTTCCAATTGTAGTTATTTTGTAATCTCGAAGCCACTTTTCTTCAAGAGAGACGGATGTGAACCAGTTGTCCATTGTCAGGTTGATGCGTGAACCAGATAAATGTTTGCACAATCTCAAAACCACATCATAGGGGCTGTTAGAAAACTTATATGGACTATCAGGCTGGGATCCCACATAAACTTCCAAGTTTGAAGTGTAAAATAGTTTTGCGTCACACACTGCAATAATCTTGAGTCTATATTTATTGGGCTTGGAAGGTATGTATTGGCGAAAAGCACATTTGCCTCTAAAAGCTGGTAGCATCTCATCAATTGTGACAAACGCTGAGTGATTATAGCCATTTTGACAATTTTTCACAAACTGATCAACCAAAGAACGAATGGGAGCTAGTTTGTCAAATTTTTGTCGATCGAGGCGTGTATCTTTATCATCAAATCTAATGCAACGGAGCAGAAATCGAAATCTTTTTAGAGTCATGGTCAAATAAAAGATTTCTACACCATAACCATCTCTTCTCCAAAGATCTTCTGCGTTTGTGCGACTGGAGTGGCCTAACCCAGCTAAATATAAAAGTCCTATAAATGCACGGATTTCTATTTCATCAGTCTGATTAGCGTCTCGTTCTCTTGAGAAACTATCTTGAAGAGAGATAATATATTTATTCGTATTTTCGACCAAAATCATCATTATCGTGTCGTCCAAGAAATTATTCCAAATCTCCACGGCGTCTTTCAAATGTTTGGTTGCATTTGATGGTCCCGGTAAGCGAACTATTATGTTTTCGCTTCTGGTTCTAACTGTTTTTGGCCCTGGAGGATGCTTATTCCAGCGGGTTTTACCATCCTTGCCTAAAATAATAGAAAAATAATACTTCGAGCTAAAATAGGTACGTATATTTTTTTCAATTACCTAGATAAGTAAGCGCAGGAGACTCTTGCGAAATGGTTACTTGTGCATCAGCAACCTCTCCATCTGAAATTTCCTGTTCTGATGCACTTTCGTGATCTAAAACTTCCTCCTGGTCATGTTCCTCTTCATCTGGTTCATCCTCGTAGGCAACAAATTGGTCTTCGGCGTCATCTAGTCCTGCTTCTTCCAAAAGTCTTTGCAAACGGGCTTGTTCTCTTTCGTAGTCTCCCATGACTAAAATAAGGTAAGTAATATAAGCATTATAAGATGTTATGACGTTCAACCGCAGCGACACATGAAGGTACTTGGGCGCGTGACAGCATCGGATACCCCCTCTAGCTTTTACAGCGAGAATTAAGATGACCCGGTCTGTGAGACAGCGGCGCGACTACCCGAAGGTTAATCTTTCTTCATATATAAACCAATTAACATGATTAACATGAATTTCTTAAGTAATAAATTAACAATATCAACTTATATTGAAAAAAGTAATGAAATACCTTCATGCCATCCAGTTTCAGTTTATTTTAGGTGCAATAAAATTATTGAGTTGTACAGCATGTATACTTGGTATAAAGTTGAAGAACCACATTCCAGAGTAGCAGAAACCTGAAAACAAACAAAACAATAATATAATTATTAATATAATATCCGGTAAAATCATTACTCAATATGCAGATGAAATTTGGGTTGTATTATAACTGGATGGCATGAAGGTATTTCATTACTTTTTTCAATATAAGTTGATATTGTTAATTTATAACTTAAGAAATTCATGTTAATTTGTTTATATATGAAGAGAGATTAATCTTATCGGAATATTACTGTATCTGAATATTACAATGTACAAAGCTTATACAATTAAATTCTTTTTTGAAATAACACATTTACTTATTTTTGCTAAAATCATAAACTATCAAGGTAAGATTATTTGTAATAATTTCAAGATTTGTGGAGTTGGAAAAAACCCTAAAATTAGTTGTTAACTCGCCCTCGCGATTTGTGACCAAAATTCTTTACAATCGGAAACAGATAAATTCACTTAAGTTTAAGAAGAAGTGAATATTGCACTTGGATAATATAATAATTGGATTGGATATTATAATAATCCTACTCCACGACAGGAAACTAATAAGAAGTTACCAATAGGAAGTATTGTTCTTCAATTTAAATACGGAACCACCGACAAGATTGCAAGGTTACTTCGCCCGTCCAACATACGTACAATTTTCAACACACAAGAAAACTTGACAATGTTTGCGATCGTCAAGGGACGTTATTCCTTTCTGAACGAAAGGAATGTATGCAATAGTTCCTTATTATTGTGGTGGTGTCAATATTGAAGAAACTGGACGATCCATATCCACTAGGCTTAACGACCATAAAGGATATATTACAAAGAAACAAATGTAAAATCTGGTATATCTGACCACCATAATTTCACTGGACATGTTATCAAAGTAAAAGAAGCCAAAGTTGTTGCGTCGGTCTTGGGACTCTATAAATGGAAAATAAGAGGGTTTCTTAAAGGCTATAAGCATCGTAATAATTGTAAAAGAGATAAGGTCTACAATCTATATACGTGGAAACCCATCATTACGCCTGGTCACAGTTCCATGAACACATATTTGGTATAATTAGCCAGCCTAAAAATCTCCGAGCTCAAGTGTTCCGATCCCTGGAGATGCCTCTTGCAATCGAAGTCGAAATATGATTCCATTTTGACAGCTTTCGTTCTATATTTTATTTGCCTTGTGTTTGTTCTGCTGTCTGAAAAATCACATAATCCACTCTATGAGACCTCTGGCCTACAGCTTAGAAGAAATCTTCTGTACTACAATATCACCTATTTTGTATGACAAGACTGGTTGATACCCTAGATGGATCGGTGTACCCAGGGAGGATATATCAGAGATCTAAAGGGGGTCGGTGTTTTCGTTCTTATGAATTACAGAATACAAAATACAGTGTCTATATTTTGTATTCAGTTTCAGGAACGTTGACCCTAATAATGTTTTTCTAATAAAATAGTGCTAGTTTTCTCCCACCTAGTAGTCAAAGAAAGGTAGATATTCCAAAGATTAAATTAAATGAAATAACCTATTTGATAACTTTAAGCTGTAATACTGAAGTTAATTTAAATAATACACGCCAATGCTCTCAGAAATCTTCCTAAAAAGATTTGGATAACTGGAAGCGTGCCGTATTCGGCGTACTTGTGTGACACTTGGAAATATCATCCGAGGGAGAAAATATTTAATTAAGATTGGGCTAATGGTTTGCGAATGGATGTTCCTCTGGCTCGGGGCACCTTGCAAGACGTCTATTAGTTTCCATACGTCAGCGGGGTTCACCTTGAATCAGCGAAATAAATGAATTCTTGAACGTCACTTATAAGGATATTTGGCGCATTCTCTTGTGAGTTTAACTCCGCTCCGGAATAACTTTGATTTCGACTTTGGTTTAATGAGGCGTTTGTTTGTAAGGATTGATAAAGAATCTGATGTCTAAAATGAAAAACGATTTTTATGCTTTCTTTAAAAACTTAATTTCCACTATAATATATTATTAAGCATATTTATGTTATTTGTATAATTGATAGTAGTAATTTTAATATTAATTAATTTTGTATCTGGTTGTCATTATTTTCTAACAAAAAAACTTTTATTTCTGTAGTATTTTTCAGTAATATCTGAAGCTTTCCCCAAACAGTATGTACTCTTAGATTGAATTTGATGTATTTAAATCCCTATCTATAGCGCTACTAATCCGGGTTTTATTGTTGTGAAACTCAGTACTTCTAATTAAGGACAGCTAAGAAAACAATATTATTAATTTTATTTATGGTTATAGTTTAGAGTTGATCCTAATAAATGGCAGTTTATTCATAAATCAAAAAGGCCCGATTAACATTGGAAGCTGGTTTATTTCTTTAATATTTGAGACAATGGACAACATAGATTTTAATAATGTAACTCTTCTCTTCTTATACAATATTTCTTCAATTACGTCATTGCTTTTTATTATTGTTTATACCATGCTTCTTGACGTCTTTTATAGAATATACAGAAAATATTAGAACCCTAATATTTCTTTTATCTAAGCTGGACAATAAACAGACACAAACACTATTTAAGTTCTAATTTGATAGCCATAAACATTTTTAATTTTTGTCATGTGTATTAAAACTATACAGGGTGTCCGGAAATTGCGTCTTTTTATTTTATTACTTTGGAAACTGCTTTTGTACCAGTTATGAATTTTGGTACAGGAATAATCATTAATGAAAGCTATTTTTAGCAGTTAGCAAATTTTAAATTTCTTAACCAGGGGCGTGCAGGTAGGGTAATAGAATATTAGGACTTTCTACTATTTTTTGCATAAAACGTTGTTAACGGTTTCCGAGAAAAATCGTCCCAATATTTTTAAGTCGATCGAAATAACTCATTTAGAAGAGAAAAGAAAAGAAAATATTACCTGAACTTTTATAGGTACAAATGGTAAAGGGGCTTACAATGAACGTAAAAGAAATAAGTGCAACTTCGAGGTGGGGGACGGTTCACGTAGGGGGTCGAAAAGGAGGACAAATAGTATTTATGGAATTCTCGGCGAAAGTTGATGTCTGATAAAGAATAACCTATGCAAGAGTCTGTTGTAGAAAGAAATTTCCCAGAAAATTAAAAAACAAAAAAAAATTCTATGATTTTTTTTTCATTTCCACAAAACTAACTCAATTTTAACGGAACTTTTGATTTAAAGACTGTCGTATTTTTCTTAATCTTTTCAACATGGGATTTATCTATAGAAGTATGCAACAAATAGGAAACTTTTTGATAACTTATTTCTCAGAAAAATTTGAATTTAATAAAAGTTGGGGTTTGAAGAAAAAAAAATTTCATCTAAATTGGTCAAACCATCGCGGAGTAACCGATGTACAAAGATAAAAAACAGATAGGGTCAAATTGATAACCTCCTCTTTTTTTGAAATTTTATTGAAGTCGGTTAATAAAATTAAAAACAAACAGAAACGTTAGATTTTCAGGCAATAATTTGGCTACAGTAAAAGCTAATAAAATTACAGCAAATGTTGAACATGATTACTAATCATAGAAAATTATCCGATTAAACTATTTCGCATCGATGGTCGTACTCGTTCAAATCAAATATTAGGCAAATGTCAACTTCATGATTTCTTTGACAGTTTATTTTGAAAATTTACTTACAAAAATCAGTTTTGTTAGTTTTCAAAAATGTCAGAATACACATTTTCTGAGATGGCAGACATGCACTTCATGTATGGAAAAGCGAATGGTTGCGCTCGTGAAGCTCGTAGACTATATCAACAGGCATTTCCAAATCTTCAACTTCCCGATAAACAAATATTCAGCAGTTTACATCAACGGCTTAGAGAACATGGTACCTTTTCACCACGAAGAGCAGATTGTGGACTCGTACTACGCGTACTGTAGAAGCAGAAGAACGGGTTTTAGAGGACCCTGCAGGTAATCCGGGAATCAGTACTAGAAAACTAGCTTTAAGACAGCGTGTTCCCAAAAGTAGTGTTTGGGAAATTTTAAAAGACTTGTTTGACCATGCCACTTACAACGTGTGCAAGCGCTAAAACCCCAGGATTTACCCGAGATTGGAGTTTTGAGAATGGATGCGAATGAAATGCCGACAAGACGCCCATTTCCTTGTAAAAGTTTTTTTCATCGACGAAGTAGGTTTTACACGTGAAGGTATAATAAACTTCTGTAACAACCATGTCTGGGAAGAGGAAAATCCCCACGCCTATTTTGAAGGTAAATTTCAAGATAGATTTTCTATTAATGTTTGGGCGGGGATTTTAAGAAACATAATTATAGGACCGTATATTTTGCCGCAATCTCTAAATAGTATTTTATATTTATATTTTTTACAAAATAAATAAGTTACTTGATGTGCCCTACAAACTTAGACTACAACATTGGTTTATACAGGATGGGGCCCCACCCCATTTCAGCATTCAAGTGCGACAATATTTGAATCAACTTTATGGTGAACGATGAATAGGACGGGGTGGACCTATTGCTTGGCCTCCTCGTTCTGCAGACTTAAATCCGTTAGACTATTTTCTTTGGGGATATTTAAAAGTGTTGGTTTATTCCTTGCAAATTGAAAATGCAGCACATCTTGAACAACGGGTGATGGAGCAGTGTCAAGAAATTCGTAACAAACCTGGAATACTTAAACGTGTACGATTATCGATGGGAAATAGTTTAGCTGGATGTGTAGCAATGAATGGTGTTCATTTTCAACATTTGCTGTAATTTCCTTAGCTTTTATTCTAGCTAAATTGCCTGAAAATCTAAGGTTTGGGCTTTTTCTTAATTTTATTTCTTATAGGTAGATTCTTAGGAATGTCAAATTTTGTTTGTGGTTATTATATTTTTAAAATATCCAGCAAATGTTAGCAGTTTTTTTTTCAATTAATAACAATAATTTTATTTCTTAATTAAGTCTTTTACGAGATATTCATTTGTCCCGGTCCAAAATAATGTTGTTCAAAGGAAAACTCTACGGTGAAAATTCATTTTACAGAGTTCCGTGTGTCCTCAATTTTTCGTTTTGAAATATTCTTTTCGGTAAAAAAATTGTCACAATTCAAAACCATCAACAAAAATTGCATTCTACGAAAAAAAAATACAATAATGACTTGTTTCATTATCTCACCAGAGTAAAAAAAGTGATAACTATTTAAAAAAAAATAAGATTTTTATCACGGCCTTTTTAAAGGTCACTAGACATCATAATTAAAAGTTAAGTAAAGTTTTTTCATATTAATAATAAGGAGGTATTTATGGTCAAACACTGAAAAAAATACGCTTTTAATTTTCAATCCAAATATCTCTGTATAATATGAAAAACTTCAATTTAACTTAAGATTTTTTGTGGCCTTTATAAAGCTGCTGTCACAAAATGTTTTCTTCAAATTTAAATTTTTTATTTATTAAAAGTATAATTTTTTTTGTTCTTTTTGAACACGTTGTACATTTGACCGAAAATTTAATACTCTTAAAATTATTTTTCTCTTCATGCCCCATGAAATGAAAAAAAAAACAAAGGATTTTTTTTTATTTTTCATTTTTCTCGGAAAATTGGAGGTTATGTTAAAAACTGGCCAGTATAAAACTTGTACACTTTTGCACGACCTACAACTATTGTATAGGATGTTCTCTATCAGACATCAACTTTCGTCGAGAATTCCATAAATACTATTTGCCCTCCTTTTCGACCCCCTACGTGAACCCTCCCACACCCCGAGGTTGCACTTATTTCTTTTACGTTCATTGTAAGCCCCTTTACCATTTGTACTTATAAAAGTTCAGGTAACATTTTCTTTTCTTTTCTCTTCTAAATGAGTTATTTCGATCGACCTAAAAATATTGGAACGATTTTTCTCGGAAACCGTTAACTTTTCTGACCATTTACCAAGATCCCCTTTTTTATGCAAAAAATAGTAGAAAATCCTAATATTCTATTAAAATGTCAAAAAAGTACAGGGTTGAAAAAATAATGACTAACTAAAAACAACGCCCCTGGTTAAGAAATTTTAAATTTGCTAGGTGCTAAAAATAGCTTTCATTAGTGATTATTCCTGTACCAAAATTCATAACTGGTACAAAAGCAGTTCCAAAGTAATAAATTAAAAAGCACGTTTTGGGCGACGTCTTCAATGGCTCCTAGCACCCTTATAAAGCGTTTGCGAAACAGGTGTATATGAACTTTTTTTTCATATTTTTTTATGTAGAATCACCTTCTGAAATTTGGCGACGCAAATTCCGAACACCCTGTATATCTGTGGTCTATTCCCTGTTGAATTTTTTCACCACATTATGTCTTATATTTTGTTCCGTCAATAATTACTGTCTGGAATTTTATATTTTCATTTCATATATTAATAGATCTCTATTTAACAAATTTTAACAAATCGTTAAAATGTCACATCACTTACTTAACACAAAAATCTGATGATGTGAGTTTTGTATATTTTCAATCTGTTTTTTACAAAAGCGTATTCGGCCACATTATTCCTTTTTTATAAATCGAAGTTTTATGTGGGAATTAAGACTAGTTCCCAGTTTAAAGTGGGAATTAAGGCTATTTCCCAGTTTAAAGTGGGAGTTAAGGCTAGTTCTTTAAGTTCAGACTTTTGCACCTCATTATATATTTATTATATTAGAGAAAACCGACCAAGGACTATATCTCTAAAATTGTTTAATGATCTTTTTTTTATGTAGGTGCGGGGCAAAAGACCACTTTTTGAAACTTAAGTGCCCAAGGAGGAAAACGTCTTTTTACTTTTTTACTATGTCTCGTCTACTAAACGAGATTCTAAGACAACCATTTTGTTAATAATTTTCAAGCAAAATCATTTGGAAAACAATGCCTTGATAGTTTGAAATTCCACCTTTAACTGGCTGAAAAGGGTGAAATGTGTTTTTACTTTTTTTTCCAATATAAATTGAACTAAATAAGCATTTGAAACCATTCTGTCGTCAATAGCTTTCAATTTCTGGATTTTTTGAAGGGGTGAAATATAGTAAAATGTGCGTTAACTTTTGCTACAATATATTTTTAACTAAATAAGATTTTAAGACTATTTTCCGTCAATGCCTTACAATAGTAATTATCTAAAAATGAATTAATTTTGTAATTTCATTCTTAAAAGTGCCAAAATTGTTGTTCCTATTTTTACGATATCTCTCTTCAGTCAGTGAAAAGGAGTAATATCTATTTTCACCCATTATATATCTTTTTAAATTTTTCATCAATTAGAAATTTGATAGGTAAATAAGTGTGATTTTATTCTTTTTCTAGTTGAATAGATATCATAAAAATTGCAAAAAAATATTTCACCCTCCTCAGGATCAAATTTCTAAATTAAATAATCTTTTGATAATTATTTTTGAAAGCTATTGGCGGAAAAATCGCCTTGAAATCAAAAGTTAAAACACATTTCATTCTTTTTCATCCCTTTGGGATGCAGTTTCAAAAATTCCATAAATCGAGAGCTATTGACGACATAATCGTTTCAAATGCTCATTTAGCTCAAGGTATATTGTAAAGGAAAGTTTAAACACATTTCTTCCTTTCTGGCTTCTTGTGTGTATTTTTCTTTTTTCGTGTTAGTTTTAAATGCTTTATTTTAGGTTCATCCAGAATGATGCAAAGCAATACATACTACAACATGCGTATATAATATAGATCTTTTAATATATTCGAATATAGGTAGCATATTTAGCAAAATTAGCCCGAGACAGTGGTTCAGTAGGTTTCGGGATGCGTAAATACATTTCCTACCAGGATGCAGCATAGCTTGTTTCTGTAATGCGGTAAACAATGCGTTGGACATAACGCTTTTAGAAGTTATGCATTGTTTACCGCTTACTACGGGACAGCAGTGCAATGTGCTGTAACACACTAAAGTTTCTCAAAAATACAAGCGCGTTAGTGTATAATAAATTTTACCCTCGGTTAGCACAAGGCTTACACTGCAAAAGCTCATTTCTAAGTCGCCATTTCAACATCAAACATGTGCATTTTTAAAACATTCGGGCGTTAAGTGCCTTGAAACCTATCTTATATTAAGATGTATATGGTTTCTTGAATGCACTACACTAAAATATACTAGGGAATGTGTTCTACGTAGTGGTTTCCCGTTGCCTTCTACGCAGTTGTGTCGTGTAGTGTATGTGTTGATAATCATCAAATTAAAAATCGTTAATGTATTATCCCAACGACCAAAGGCACCTGGACCGGACCAGGCATATCGAGCACTGATATATATATATATATATATATATATATATATATATATATATGTATATATATATATATATATATATATATATATATATATATATATATATATATATATATATATATATATATATATAAAAGCATAAGAAATACATATATACCAGAATAACAGTTGTGACAAAGGAAAAAAGGGAAAAAAATTTGCATAACCTAATCGTGATAAGGGATGCAATGCAACTAATAATATTTTCATAAAAAGATTACTTCAGACATATACTATAAAAACAATCCTAACTTATAGAAAAAGTGAAATATTATTATTACGGTAAGTTATTTTTACATGCTTTTATTTAAAACCACACCAGTCTATCAATGTATCCAACAATCTAACAATATCAGCTATTCGCATATGAAACCGGCTCTCATATGAATTGCGAATTGAGTTCCGCAATTCATATGACTAACTTCAACGCAATTTTCACACAAATATCATACAAGAATTTTTCTACGAACGTGCGAAAAGTTATATTTTTGCCATCCATTTTATTGTTTTTTCACACTAGTGCGAAAAGTAATACACTTTTTGCCGTGGTGCAAAAATGACATTGTTCACACTCAAATGTTAATTTTCTCATGCTCTTAGAAGAAATATTATAAGTTAATTTTGTAATTACAGACTACATAGCTGCGCCGTTGTGCGCATTGCGTAGCTTATTAGATCGTTATTTAGCATACCTTGCTTACTGCAGTACAGAACCAAACTGATCTGTACCGTGGTAAGGAATATATTTACGCAGTAATTTTATAACTGGAGAAAATTTAAATAATAATTGTATAGCTGGAGAAATTTTGAATAAAAATACATTTTAGTAAATTTAGTTGGTAGTAAAATTTTTAAATCAATAAAAATCGCCCCACATTATAGATTTATCGATGGAATTTATTCTTGGACCCTTATTTCAGTTTAATTGCCTACCGCGAAACAGAAAGAGGAATCACTGCACCACGGGATATAATATGAGTTCGCCTAAAATAAAGTAAAAAGGGTAATAGTGGTAAGCAATGTGGCTTATTAGAACGGTATCTACCACACCTTGACTACTGTGTTACAAGAACAAGGTGATTTACGCTTCTAGGGAACTAATATATTTGTCTGTAGCAATTTTTAGCTGGAGAAATTTTGAATATAAATATCTGGTAAATTTAGTTCCTTGTAAAATTTTTAAAAATCAATAAAATCAATCTCATATTTAAAATTTGACGATAGAATTTACGATGGTTTCTTTTTAATACTGTATAAATTAGTTAATATTATTTTTTTTATGAATTTGATAAATTCTTAAAATATGTGATACTTATATGTTTTTAGTATACTTCAGCGGTGCTATATTCCTAGTAATTCTTACACAAAATATCCCAATACCGTTCAAGCCAATTGTCTGTAAATAGCAAGATAATGTATTTCTGGACGACTTACTATAATACGGTTTCTCAACTAAACGTTTAAGGCAAATCCGTTTGTAAAGCTTGGGGTCATTTATCTGCAACGAACTTAACGTCTTTAGAATTACTCTTCTTTTTGCTCTTAATTATATGTACATCTAAATTCTAGTGTGTTAGTTTTCCAAAATATTATTCAACACAAAACTAATCATTTACATTAACTTATTTAAAGTGAGAGTACAATAATGTTGAAAGTTTGCTTCGGAACCTCATATTTTAGGGCACGGTATGCTTTTAATTGAATAATCCGAATCCTAAGCTAAAATAATCTCCATATTAGAAGAGTTGTGAGATTAGACTTTGCTATTTTATTTACATATTTGTTATTCATTGCTCATTAACGATTCTTTAATTAGTATAATTAATTATAAGAGGAATTCTAAGAAATACTTTATTGATTTTTACTCGCAAACACTTTTTGAACATTATAATTGGTTATATAAGCCCCCTCGGGCAATATATACAATATAATGGTAATAGTAATATTTAGTTTATAAAAAATGACCTAGATAATTTTGCAGGTAGCCTGCAAAGGTCTGAGTTTAATTTCGGAAGTATGAAAGCATATAGCTACAATAACATCATAATTGCTCTTCAGAAATACACTCTATTACATAAAGAATAGTCACACTTTGTTAGGCGATAGAAAAATTAAAAAGACATTTTCTCTATAAATATAAAATACACAAAAACTAAGACTCCTTTTATTAATATCATCTACTTTTCTTTGTAGAAAATGCCTGGTATTAAATTTTAGTCACGAATCTTCGATTTTTTACGGCGTCGGATTCTCCTCACGATGTTTGTTATCAATTAAACAGGCATAAAACTCTTAAAAGGGTTCCTTAAAGGGTCTTGAGAAATTTTTTCCCCTAAATTTTTAAAGCGGTCATTGAAAGTGCTTGTTTAAAAGCTTGTTAAATTATGTCAATTTGTAAAATTTCAGATTGGTATCACGGTTAGCGCTCAAAATAGAAAACAATATTTAGTTCAAAAAATTATAAACGCTCAAATAAAAATAATAACCACGAACTGGTTTTTCTTAATCTCATAATAAACTAAGTAAGATTCAATGGTTAAAGGGCAAAAAATATATAAAAAAGCCTAGAAAATTTGCTATAGTCAAAAGCAGTGTTTTCGTGCGGGTCGTACGATTTATCAACGACAAACTTTTTAAGTTTGTTTTTCTTTTATTATGTGTAATCATATCCTCCGCATAAAATCCGGAAGATGAATTAGATAGACCTATGATATTTTCATATGAAAAAAGAGGATAAACATATTAATACCAGCAGTTGCAAAAATCTCTGAGCGATGTCATTTCAAAGTCAGATTGACAAGTCAGTGACAAAATGAGTAATAGAAAATAATTTTCGGGTTTTTTGCATCCACAAGCGAAAAAAATAGTATTAAATCTAATAAAATATTACGAAAATGAAAATTCACCGGCCAATATCCAGGAGACAGTAGCAAAATCTTTGGGAATCGGTATAAAGACTGTGCAGAAAATTGTGCACGGAAAAAAGCATAATTTACTACTGAAGAAGATTAGGAAATGCACACGAAAAAAGTCAAAGACTTAAGTGACAAAGTAAAAATGGATGTTCGTAATGCATTTTACGATTTATACATATTAAAAACTAATATAACCCTTCAAGTTTTAAAAGAAGCTTTAAAAATTGGAAATTGGACTAAAACCGTTGTCAAAGTTAATAAAAATGTTGGGTTTATCATATAAAAAGGACTGTAATCGAAGATTTTTATGCGAGTTGCCACATATAGCAAGTCAGCATATATTCAGTTTCTAAAGAATACACGGAAAATGCTAATTCAAAATTTAGAAAAGTGGTATTTTTAGACGAGACTTGAATATTTTCTAATGGAAGTGGTTCGAAATCTTGGCAGGACGGGTCTGCAAAAAGTGTCATTTTTTGCATGCAGGTTCTTCAACAGGATTTCTCCCAGGTGCAAGTTTACTGTTTTCTTCAACATCCAAAAGTATGAACTACCATGATAATATGAACTGTGAACTGTTTGAAAAGTGGTTAAAAGAACAACTGATTCAAAATTTAGATCCTTCATCTTTAATCATTCTGGACAATGCATCTTATTATTCAAGATTCTTAAATAAACAACCTACTTCATCCTGGAAGAAAAGTGATATTTGTGACCGGATAATAAAACAAAAGCAAAATCCTTCACATGAGGTTTTACGACTGGCGCCGTACCATTGCCAGTTTAACGCAATAGAATTAATATGGGCTGGGGCAAAATCATATTACGAAAAAGACGTGAACGATAGTCTTACATCAAATGAAGTGCAAATTATTTGGCAAGATTCATTAAATTATATTACGCCGGAGTACTGGAAGAAGTCTGTGGAACATACGGGGAAACTAAAATGGGATTGGTGGAATCGAGAACGAATTCTAGAAGAACAACAGAGAATCTGAATATACATATATTTTTGAAAATGACAAATCTATGTAGGCAGTAATTACAGAATTTATTAAGTGAGACAACGGTGAAACTTTAGACTTACCACAGATTAGATTTACTGTAGGATGATCAGAATTATCTAGAATAAGAAAATAAACTACAGCTGCGTAGCCTACTTCAGAAGCATCCCCGAAACCATGAATTTCAATACAAGACGAATTATCTGTAAGTACACGACGATTAAGTTTAATCGAGGAAATTAATTTTAATTCGCAACTGAATCCAGAGTTTAACAATATTATCAGGAGGATTTTCATCCCAACCTATACCATGATACCACAAATTTTGTATAAGACGTTTAGCAAAGAGAATCAAGGGGGCAAGAAAGCCAAGGGGGTCGAAAATACGAGCTACTTCGGATAGAATTGTACGTTTAGTACAGAGATTATTTTCGAATCGAACGTTATATGAAAAAATGTCTCTCTTAGGGCATCATAGTAAGCCTAAGATTTTTAAAATGGTATCAGAATTTTCATCAAAAGAAATACTTGTTTGGTGAACTGATGAAGGCAAAGTTTCTAAAAAGTCTTGCGAATTACTCGACCATTTCCGAAGATCAAATTGACCCTTTTTTAGAACTGATATAAGTTCATTTTTAATTTTTAACGCCATATCTGTGGAATCCGCCCCCCACGCGCAATCATCAACAAAGGTTCCGGAAGATAAAACAGTCGAGGCGAGGGGGAAATTCTTTGCATTTTCAACAGCTAATTGCTTAAGACAGCGCAAAGCAAGGAAAGGTGCTGAAGATACTCCGTAAGTGACAGTATTTAATTCAAAATCTTGAATGGCTTCTTCATCAGATAACCTCCAGAGAATTCTTTGATAGGAACGATGGTTGGGTGTGACTAGAATTTGCCTATACATTTTCCTGATGTCAACGGTGAACACAATTTTATAACGTCTAAAACGCAAAAGTATAGAGAAAAGATCTTGTTGCAATTTAGGACCAACCAACAAAATTTCATTTAATGATACACCTTCAGACGACTTACAGCTGGCATCGAAAACGACTCTAAGTTTTCTAGTGGAACTTTCAGGGCGCAGGATACAATGATGTGGAATATAATAGAATTTAGATGATGGGTTTATATCTGAATTTTCCGAAGACGTATGACCTAACTCCAAATACTCATCCATAAAGTCTTTATATGAGTTATATAAAGAATTGTCTCGTTTTAGTTTCCTTTTAAGGGACATAAAGCGACGAAGTGCAATTTCTCGAGAAATAGAGAAGAAAGGTTCACCAGATTTGAAAGGAAGTGATACAACGAAACGACCATCAGGATCTCTGGAATGAGAATTTAAAAACGATTTCTCGCACAATTGATCCTCTTCTGAAAGAGGGATCACGCAAGGTACTTCCTCTATTTCCCAGAATTTCTTTAAGATGGAATCTATATTAGTGAAAACAGTTAAAAAGGTACGATATCCCTGTGTGTTAGCAGATCTTGGACATGGTACTTTTCCCATGACGATCCATCCAAATAAAGTATTAAGAGCAACCGGATCATTTGGATTCCCATCGATTCGCCCGGGTCTTAATAAATAAGGAAATACATCAGCACCAAGAAGCATATCAATGGGCTTTGATATATAGAAATCAGGATCTGCAAGATCAATACCCTGTAAATGAGGCCAGTCAGGAAACTTTACGATACCACTAGGCATATGGGGACAAATATTTGCAAGAATTATAGCATCGATTTGTAAGGATGGAGAAGAATTATTGCCGTGCGGTCTTAAAATGCAAGTGCTTCGACTTTTGGAGGAAATTAAGGATTGAGAACCGATTCCCGCAACTGGGATATTATAATGTGTTCTTCTGTTGCCTTGGCCTGGATCAAAGCCTCACCCCATAAATGGAATACATTTGTGGCCAACCGTGTTAGTAAAATTCAAGATCTTGTACCAGCTCATTGTTGGTATTATGTGTCTTCAGGTTCCAATCCAGCTGACGCAGCGTCACGGGGTTTATTACCCGCTCAGCTTCTTGAGCATCGGTTATGGTAGCAGGGCCCCGAATGGCTTTTAAAACCCTTTTCTGATTTTCCTATCCACTCGGATATAATCTCTGAAAATTCAATAGTAGATTTTGAGCAGCGTGTTACAACATTGGTATCATTAAATCAGCCAACTTCCATTGATATATTGTTAGAAAAATATTCCTCTCTCTTAAAAATACAGCGAAGTATGTCATATCTATTACGATTCGTACATCGTAAAGTGAATGTTGAACCTGAAATTTCCAAAACGTGTATCTCAATTCAAGAGCTTCAGGCATCATTGATGTGTTTAGTTAAATATGTTCAAAATAAGGTATTTGCTAACGATATTAAGCAAATATTATGAAAACGTCTACCCTCAAAGCCTCTACAGAAACTTTGTCCCTTTTTAGATCACTCGGGTGTTCTCAGGGAGGGCGGACGTTTATTACATGCAAATATACCATTCGAACAAAAACATCCAGCACTACTTCCAAGTCACCACCGAATTAATTATCATACATTTTCATGATACTTATCTGCATCCAGATTATCTAACTTTACATTACTTACTCCTGCAACATTTTTGGATTATGTCACCTAAACGAGCTATTCGACACTGTCTGTTTCATGTGTCAAATGCCTAAGATGTAAACCTGTCCCTAGTCAACCTAAGATGAGCGAACTGGCAAGTTTCCGCGTAAACCAGCTAAAAGCTTTTCAGTGCGTAGGAGTAGATTTCGGAGGACCCTACCTTATAAAATTAAGTAAGCATCGTTGTGCTAAAACGCAGAAGGCGTATATCTGTCTTTTCGTTTGTTGTGTAAGCAAAGCTCTGCATGTTGAATTGGTTTCTGATTTGACCACAGAGGCCTTTCTAGCTTCTCTGCGGCGATTTATAGCTAGAAGAGGTAAAGTAACCGAGATCCACAGTGATTGCGACACTAATTTTATTGGTGCTGCTAAATATCTTAAAGAAATTTTCTCCAAAGCACTTTTAGAGGAGAACATCAAATGGCGGTTTAACCCCCCTTCAGCTCCACATTTTGGAGGTTTATGGGAGGCGGGGATCAAAAGTGTTAAAACTCATCTTTCTCGCGTGATTGGAAAACAGACCCTCACCTATGAGGAACTTAACACAGTCCTCATACAAATTGAGGCGCTTCTAAACTCACGTCCTCTTTATGACTTAAGTTCGGACCCTAACGACTTAACAGCTTTAAGTCCCGGCCATTTCCTGACTCTGGCTCCATTATCTACAATCCCTGATTCCGACCTTACAACTCTAAATATTAATCGACTAAATCGATGGCAACTTTTAATTCGAATTCACCAGGACTTTTGGAGGCGGTGGAGCCGAGAATATTTGCATAATATACTTTAGCAAAGCAAATGGACTGAATATTCTAATCTTATCAAAACAGGTACCCTTGTAGTCATTAAAGATGAGAATCAACCTCCATTAAAGTGGCCGTTGGGGAGAGTTTGTGAAATCCACCCCGGTTCAGATAACATTATTCGTGTAGTCACATTAAAGACTGCAAACGGATTTGTTAAGAGACCAGTTGTTAAATTGTGCCTACTGCCTTTGCAGCAACAAAATTAGTATCTTGTAATTTTAGTTCTTGCTACATATATGTGTATTGTATGTGTCCCCGGGAATTTGGGAAATAGTATTTAATGATATAATTTTATTTTCTGTCATATATATCGTTGTAATTAATGAAATACATTACTGTATTTTGGTGGGCGGTATGTTTAGGAATGACCATATCTAATTTAATTTCTAAACTTGTAATTTAATTCTAAATTAAAACATTGACTTTTAATTTTCATTTGTAAATTTGCGCGTATCATTGCCTCTAAATTCGGTGTTCAAACCCAACCGCGCGACTCTGGTAAGGTACCGAGTCGCTAGTCGTTCTACAGAGAGAGAGAAAAGAGAACGAATCAAGACGTCGGCCGACGAAGTGTGTGTGCTCATCATCCAGTCAGTAAGGTAAGACATTAAATTTTAGGGACCGTTCTGGCTATCATTTCTATTCTCGATATTCATTGTCTTTATATACCGCTTTTCTGTACTTCGCGTACAATATATATCTATATATAAGATTTATTAAAATATATTACGACGGAGTACTGGTAGAAATCTGTGGAACATACGGAGAAATTAAAATGGGATTGGTGGAATCGAGAACGAGTTCTAGATGTCGAAATAGCACCAATGATCATTGCGCCATTTGAGGACGACTCAGAAGATGAGGACTTTTTAAGTGATGATGATATTTTTTAGTCCATAATATTAAACAGTTTCTGAAGGATTATATTAGTCTTGGACGTGTATAAATCATAAATTGCATTATGAATATCCATTTTTGTAATAAATAAGTAAGTAAATTATATTTTTTTTTACATGCACAAGTTTCTGCACATTCCTTATACCGATTTTCAGAGCTTTTGCCACTGGCTCCTGGATATTAGCAAGTGAATTTTAATTTAAAAATTTTTTCATTAGATTTGAGACCATTTTTTTGCTTACTTTTTCAGTACATTTGTAATTTTGTAGGCAATAAATAAATAATTATAGAATACTTCTATAATTATTTATTTATTGCCTACAAAATTTTAAAGCGTGTTTAACGAAAAAAAAAATATCTATATATCCAACAATCTAACAAGATCAGCTATTCATGATACTAGAGTGAAAAATGCAAGTCTAAGGCACGCATATGAAACCGGCTCTCATATGAATTGCGAATTGAGTTCCGCAATTCATATGACTACCTTAAACGCAATTTTCACACAAATATCATACAAGACTTTTTCTACGAACGTACGAAAAGTTATATTTTTGCCATCCATTTCATTGTTTTTTCACACTAGGGCGAAAAGTAATACACTTTTTGCCGTGGTGCTAAAAAATGACATTGTTCACACTCAAATGTTAATTTTCTCATGCTCTTAGAAGAAATATTATAAGTTAATTTTGTAATTACAGACTATACAGCTGCGCCGTTGTGCGCATTGCGTGGCTTATTAGATCGTTATTTAGCATACCTTGCTTACTGCAATACAAAACCAACCTGACCTGTATCGTGATAAGGAATATATTTACGCAGTAATTTTATAGCTGGAGAAAATTTAAACAATAATTGTATAGCTGGAGAAATTTTGAATAAAAATACATTTTAGTAAATTTAGTTGGTAGTAAAATTTTTAAATCAATAAAAATCGCCCCACATTATAGATTTGTCGATGGAATTTATTCTTGGACCCTTATTTCAGTTTAATTGCCTACCGCGAAACAGAAAGAGGAATCACTGCACCACGGGTATAATATGAGTTCGCCTAAAATAAAGTAAAAAGGGTAATAGTGGTAAGGAATGTGGCTTATTAGAACGGTATCTACCACACCTTGACTACTGTGTTACAAGAACAAGGTGATTTACGCTTCTAGGGAACTAATATATTTGTCTGTAGCAATTTTTTAGCTGGAGAAATTTTGAATATAAATATCTGGTAATTTTAGTTCCTTGTAAAATTTTTAAAAATCAATAAAATCAATCTCATATTTAAAATTTGACGATAGAATATACGATGTTTTCTTTTTAATACTGTATAAATTAGTTAATATTATATTTTTTTATGAATTTGATAAATTCTTAAAATATGTGATACTTATATGTTTTTAGTATACTTCAGCGGTGCTATATTCCTAGTAATTATTACATAAAATATCCCAATACCGTTCAAGCCAATTGTCTGTAAATAGCAAGATAATGTATTTCTGGACGACTTACTATAATACGGTTTCTCAACTAAACTTTTAAGGCAAATCCGTTTGTAAAGCTTGGGGTCATTTATCTGCAACGAACTTAACGTCTTTAGAATTACTCTTCTTGTTGCTCTTAATTATATGTACATCTAAATTCTAGTATGTTAGTCCTCCAAAATATTATTAAACACAAAACTAATCATTTACATTAACTTATTTAAAGTGAGAGTACAATAATGTTGAAAGTTTGCTTCGGAACCTCATATTTTAGGGCACGTTATGCTTTTAATTGAATAATCCGCATCCTAAGCTAAGATAATCTCTATATTAGAAGAGTTGTGAGATTAGACTTTGCTATTTTATTTACATATTTGTTATTCATTACTCATTAACGATTCTTTAATTAGTAGAATTAATTATAAGAGGAATTCTAAGAAATACCTTATTGATTTTTACTCGCAAACACTTTTTGAATATTATAATTGGTTATATAAGCCCCCTCAGGCAATATATACAATATAATGGTAATAGTAATATTTAGTTTATAAAAAATGACCTAGATAATTTTGCAGGTAGCCTGCAAAGGTCTGAGTTTAATTTCGGAAGTATGAAAGCATATAGCTACAATAACATCATAATTGCTCTTCAGCAATACACTCTATTACATAAAGAATAGCCACACTTTGTTAGGCGATAGAAAAATTAAAAAGACATTTCCTCTATAAATGTAAAATACACAAAACTAAGACTCCTTTTATTAATATCATCTACTTTTCTTTGTAGAAAATGCCTGGTATTAAATTTTAGTCACGAATCTTCGATTTTTTACGGCGTCGGATTCTCCTCACGATGTTTGTTATCAATTAGACAGGCATAAAACCCTTAAAAGGGTTCCTTAAAGGGTCTTGAGAAATTTTTTCCCCTAAATTTACAAAGCGGTCATTGAAAGTGCTTGTTTAAAAGCTTGTTAAATTATGTAAATTTGTAAACTTTCAGATTGGTATCACGGTTAGCGCTCAAAATAGAAAAAAATATTTAGTTCAAAAAATTATAAACGCTCAAATAAAAATAATAACCACGAACTGGTTTTTCTTAATCTAATAATAAACTAAGTAAGATTCAATGGTTAAAGGGCAAAAAATATATAAAAAAAGCCTAGAATATATAATATTTGCGTAGAGAAAATTTGCTATAGTCAAAAGCAGTGTTATCGTGCGGGTCGTACGATTTATCAACGACAAACTTTTTAAGTTTGTTTTTCTTTTATTACGTGTAATCATATCCTCCGCATAAAATCCGGAAGATGAATTAGATAGACCTATGATATTTTCATATGAAAAAAGAGGATAAACATATAAATACCAGCAGTTGCAAAAATCTCTGAGGGATGTCACTTCAAAGTCAGATTGACAAGTCAGTGACAAAATGAGTAATAGAAAATAATTTTCGGGATTTTTGCATCCACAAGCGAAAAAAATGGTATTAAATCTAATAAAATTTTACGAAAATGAAAATTCACCGGTCAATATCCAGGAGACAGTAGCAAAATCTCTGGGAATCGGTATAAGGACTGTGCACAAAATTGTGCATGAAAAAAAGCATAATTTACTACCGAAGAAAATTAAAAAATGTACACGAAAAAAGCCAAAGACTTAAGTGACAATGTAAAAATGTATGTTCGTAATGCATTTTACGATTTATACATATTAAAAACTATTATAACCCTTCAAGTTTTAAAAGAAGCTTTAAAAGTTGGAAATTGGACTAGAACCGTTGTCAAAGTTAATAAAAATGTTGGGTTTGCCACATATAGCAAGTCAGCATATATCCAGTTTCTAAAGAATACACGGAAAATGCTAATTCAAAATTTAGGAAAGTGGTATTTTTAGACGAGACTTGGATATTTTCTAATGGAAGTGGTTCGAAATCTTATCAGGACGAGTCTGTAAAAAGTGTCAAGAGAAAAAAGGGATGTGGGACGGGAAAACGGTTCATGATTTTGCATGCAGGTTCTTCAACAGGATTTCTCCCAGGTGCAAATTTACTGTTTTCTTCAACATCCAAAAATATGGACTACCATGATAATATGAAATGTGAACTGTTTGAAAAGTGGTTAATAGGACAACTGATTCAAAATTTAGATGCTTCATCTTTAATCATTTTGGGAAAATGCATCTTATCATTCAAGATTCTTAAATAAACAACCTACTTCATCCTGGAAGAAAAGTGATATTTATGACTGGCTAATAAAACAAAAACAAAATCCCTTAACTAGAACTTCTGTTAACGGCAAAATCTATTAAAAAACCAGCAATATATGCCGTAGATGAAATATTACGGGAAAATGGACATGAGGTTTTACGACTGTGGTCATACCATTGCCAGTTTAACGCAATAGAATTAATATGGGCTGGGTCATAATCATATTACGAAAAACACGTGAACGATGGTCTTACATCAATTGAAGTGCAAATTATTTGGCAAGATTCATTAAATTATATTACGTCGGAGTATATATATTAATATATATATATATATATATATATATATATGTATATATATATATATATATATATATATATATATATATATATATTTATATATATATATATATATATATATATATATATATATATATATATATATATATATATATATATATATATATATATATATATATATATATATATATATATATATATATATATATATATATATATATATATATATATATATATATATATATATATATATATATATATATATATATATATATATATATATATATATATATATATATATGCGCGCGAAGAAATCTGTGGAACATACGGAGAAATTAAAATGGGATTGGTGGCGCGAGAACGAGTTCTAGATGTCGAAAAAGCACCAATGATCATTGCGCCATTTGAGGACAACTCAGAAGATGAGGACTTTTTAAGTGATGATGATAATTTTTAGTCTATAATATTAAAAAGTTTCTGAAGGTTTATATTAGTCTTTGACGTGTATAAATTATAAATTGCATTATGAATATCCATTTTTGCTTTGCAACTTAAGTCTTTTGCCTTTGGATTTTTTCCTGTACATTTCTTAATGTTCTTCGGAATTAAATTATGTTTTTTTTTCATGCACAAGTTTCTGTACATTCCTTATACCGATTTTCAGAGCTTTTGCCACTAGGTCCTGGATATTAGCAAGTGAATTTTAATTTAAAAATATTTTTATTAGATTTCATACAATTTTTTTGCTTACTTTTTCAGTACATTTGTAATTTTGTAGGCAATAAATAAATAATTATAGAATACTTCTATAATTATTTATTTATTGCCTACAAAATTTTAAAGCGTGTTTAAAATAAGTAAATTTTTTTATTAATTAAAAGACAAAATTTGATATTTAAAAATCGATAAAATCGCTTTACCAGAAACTCGGGAAAGAAAAAAATAAATATATATATATATATATATACATATATAGCCATATATATATATATATATATATATATATATTTATATACATATGTATACATGTATATATATATATATATATATATATATATATATATATATTTATATACATATGTATACATGTATATATATATATATATATATATATATATATATATAGAATATATAGAACTATTATAACCCTTCAAGTTTTAAAAGAAGCTTTAAAAGTTGGAAATTGGACTAGAACCGTTGTCAAAGTTAATAAAAATGTTGGGTTTGCCACATATAGCAAGTCAGCATATATCCAGTTTCTAAAGAATACACGGAAAATGCTAATTCAAAATTTAGGAAAGTGGTATTTTTAGACGAGACTTGGATATTTTCTAATGGAAGTGGTTCGAAATCTTATCAGGACGAGTCTGTAAAAAGTGTCAAGAGAAAAAAGGGATGTGGGACGGGAAAACGGTTCATGATTTTGCATGCAGGTTCTTCAACAGGATTTCTCCCAGGTGCAAATTTACTGTTTTCTTCAACATCCAAAAATATGGACTACCATGATAATATGAAATGTGAACTGTTTGAAAAGTGGTTAATAGGACAACTGATTCAAAATTTAGATGCTTCATCTTTAATCATTTTGGGAAAATGCATCTTATCATTCAAGATTCTTAAATAAACAACCTACTTCATCCTGGAAGAAAAGTGATATTTATGACTGGCTAATAAAACAAAAACAAAATCCCTTAACTAGAACTTCTGTTAACGGCAAAATCTATTAAAAAACCAGCAATATATGCCGTAGATGAAATATTACGGGAAAATGGACATGAGGTTTTACGACTGCCGCCATACCATTGCCAGTTTAACGCAATAGAATTAATATGGGCTGGGTATATATATATATATATATGGTCTTACATCAATTGAATGCAAATTATTTGGCAAGATTCATTAAATTATATTATATATAGTATATATATTAATATATATATATATATATATATATATATATATATATATATATATATATATATATATATATATATATATATATATATATATATATATATATATATATATATATATATATATATATATATATATATATATATATATATATATATATATATATATATATATATATATATATATATATATATATATATATATATATATATATATATATATATATATATATATATATATATATATATATATATATATATATATATATATATATATATATATTATCTATATATAATATTCATATATATATATATATATATATATATATATATATATATATATATATATATATATATATATTAAATTATATCTATATATAAGATTCATTAAATTATATTACGCCGGAGTACTGGAAGAAATCTGTGGAACATACGGAGAAATTAAAATGGGATTGGTGGAATCGAGAACGAGTTCTAGATGTCGAAAAAGCACCAATGATCATTGCGCCATTTGAGGACAACTCAGAAGATGAGGACTTTTTAAGTGATGATGATAATTTTTAGTCTATAATATTAAAAAGTTTCTGAAGGTTTATATTAGTCTTTGACGTGTATAAATTATAAATTGCATTATGAATATCCATTTTTGCTTTGCAACTTAAGTCTTTTGCCTTTGGATTTTTTCGTGTACATTTCTTAATGTTCTTCGGAAGTAAATTATATTTTTTTTACATGCACAAGTTTCTGTACATTCCTTATACCGATTTTCAGAGCTTTTGCCACTGGCTCCTGGATATTAGCAAGTGAATTTTAATTTAAAAATTTTTTCATTAGATTTCATACAATTTTTTTGCTTACTTTTTCAGTACATTTATAATTTTGTAGGCAATAAATAAATAATTATAGAATACTTCTATTATTATTTATTTATTGCCTACAAAATTTTAAAGCGTGTTTAAAATAAGTAAATTTTTTTATTAATTAAAAGACAAAATTTGATATTTAAAAATCGATAAAATATCGGGAAAGAAAAAAATAAATATATATATATATATATATACATATATATATATATATATATATATATATATATATATATATATATATATATATATATATATATATATATATATATATATATATATATATATTTATATACATATGTATATATATATATATATATATATATATATATATATATATATAGAATATAATTCTCTTTTACTTAAACCTTAAATTTTATAATATAGTGTTTAGTTTTCTAATAATATTGTAACGGGTTATATTTTCCTAACAGAAATTTAGAATTTTGCTATATTTTTATTTAAGATAATATCTATAAAACATGCTTACCAGTTCCTATAATCTTCATAGTTGAAATATGACACATATTTAATCGTTTAATTCAAAATTTAAAATCACTATCTCAGTAATCCTAGGTTAACTTTATAACAATAAACCAAGTGGTGGAGACCTCCATAGGCACATTCTTCTCATTCTGAAACAAATTAATAAAATTAGCAATTTTAGGTACAAATTTCTTACATGATTATGGAGTTGACAATTTTAGGCTAAGTTAAGTAAAAGAAATCAAAGTTTACCTTGTATTCTGGTGATAGCTCTCATTAGCTCTTACTGTATTTGTTGTTTTTCAGTAGCATCAAGTCCCTTTGTGGAAATAAAGCTGATATTTTTCTGAAATTAAGGGAAAGCTCATTACATAAACTTTAGTAAAAACAATAACAAACAATAAGGTTAGGAATTAGGAAAATAGGAAATCAGAATAAAGAAAATTGATATGATCAAAAATCTTCATTTTGAAACTTACCATTGTAATTTTAGCTAACATTTTGGTATATCCTAATTGTCTCAAATCAAAAATAAAATTTATCTAAATTTAAATTAATTTTGAAATATCTGTCAACTTCATTAACAATTAGTAGTACCACCATCAGGGTTGTATCAAAAATCTCTAGGTTTCTATCCAACAAGAGAAAGAAAAAGTGACAGTAAAAAAAAAGGCAGACCATATTCTGGAATTTTTGATTGTCTTTAGGGCATTTTTGCCGATTTTGCTTCGAAAAATGGGTCCATTCTAATTATTTTGGGTGACTTATTGTTTAAGTGTCCTATAGCTATGCTAGCTGAGTTAAAATTAGAATTTTAGTGGAAGAAACCCATTTTTCATTCCAAGTCACATGTTCTTGACTCTTTGAAAAGGCCAATATATCATTGGTAAGTCTCATTTTCATTATTCTCTCACAAATATTTATTATTAAAACTAAAATGTATAATTTACCTACCTTGGGTTCTCGAACTTTCTTCTATTGCTTGATTTGTTCCTTTTAGGCCTTTTTTATTTGATGTTTTGGTCCAATGTTTTTGTGTGCTGATAAACTTTAGCAGTAGCACAGTCACTCTGAAGCTTGCTTGCAGTCCCTCAGGAGTCATGTTTCAAGCTGTATGAAACTAGGCCTGCCAACCATATGTGCATCCTCGAGGCTGTTGTGAGATCCTCGACAGACTCTTCTACGTATCAAATATAATCAACTTCAGGTTTGATCTGTGTATGTTGTCTTGGGAACATACTTGACTGTCTGTTAGTGTTATTATGTGCTAAACAGAGCCAATTTCATTTTGATAATAGAATTAATATGTAATGAACTTTAACGAAACACTTTAAAATTATGTCTAGTTTTTAACTTTTAACGAATAGCACTCAGTACACCGCACTGTTGTTTTATGAATTTGCACATTTATTTGTAAACTGGGTTAAATAGGCTTATTTCGAAGGTAATTGAATCACTCACAAGTACTGTACTTAAAACTTGAATGATGTAAGTTTTGTAGCCTTTTGATTTAAGTTAAATTGGTATAAGACCAATACTACCTTCCTTTATGAGATACTTAACATAGTTAAATCTTGATGAGCTTTCTCTCGTACCACTTATTATTAAATATATAAAAATTTAAGTGTAACATGCAAAATTATTTGGATCTCAGGTTGGGTTACGTCACATCTTACGACCTCTTCCTATATTTTATAGACAGCTCTCTCTCTCTTTCTTTGGTCATACTCAGGAAATAGTCGTAAGAAAAGGTAATAATTATTAATATGTCTTTCATCTCATTTATTAAACTTTATATGAGCTAAGTGTGACTATAATCTATGTATAAACAAGGCTATAACGGTAAGTTTTTGTAAATACATTTTTCAATATTAAGGATAGTGGTGTTATTGTAAAGTTTTTGTAGTTTTCCTGTTTTTCTTAAGTTCATTTGGTCTCGGGCTTTCTTTTCAGGGTCATAAAAACAGGTGGCGCATACTTTTTCTATTTTTACCCCTACCGATCACTAGTTATCTAGTTAGCCGACGGCAGCCCAGCCCTAGAGACCTTGGGAAACCGAAGAGTACCACCAAATCCATCTAGCGGCCGAGTTTCAAAGTCCTCGCCGAGAGATCATTAACGGTTCAACAGTTCTCCCTTTAACCCTTCAATCTTTAATAATATTAAAATCGATCCTCAATATATTATTATACTTTTACTAAATTTTAACAATATATAAGAAAACTAAACACTATATTATATATATATATATATATATATATATATATATATATATATATATATATATATATATATATATATATATATATATATATATATATATATATATATATATATATATATATATATATATATATATATATATATATATATATATATATATATATATATATATATATATATATATATATATATATATATATATATATATATATATATATATATATATATATATATATATATATATATATTATATATATATATATATATATATATATATATATTTAATTATATATATATATATAAAATATATATATATATATATATATTAAATACAAATATATATATATATAGTTAATATATAAATAATTAGGTATAACGGTATATATATATATATATATATATTTATATATATATATATATATATATATATATATATATATGCTTAGTATATATATATATATATATATATATATATATATATATATATATATATCCTTTATATATATATTTGTATGTGTGTGTGTTTTAAAATGACAGTATCTATGTATTTATGATTGATGGAAAATAGTTTATAACAATTGAATTAAATTAGATATATATAAATGTCTTTCCGATCGTTTACTGTATTTTTTTCTTTTTTTATCTCCACCATTTCTTTGAATGTCAGTTTATGGTAATGTTGTTCTTTTATTGTACAATCGAAAAATCAAATTCATGTTTCATGTCTCTTTTTATGCCCATATATTTGATAATATGCCTATATATTTTTTAAGTTTAGGCAGGGTAAATATATTGTTTTTTAATTGGTGTCTGACTTTTTAGTGGTGTATATAAAGATTTAAGGGTATTGTTAGATTTGTGGCATACGGTTATGTCGTGTTTACCGAGAATGTGTTTAATCTTTTCAGAAAGACCTTCAGTGTATGGTAAAGATATGTATGTAGTTGTTTTATTGTTGTCATGATTATTTACAATATGTTTTATTGTATAATTTTTGGGTTCTTCGCTTTATTATATATATATATATATATATATATATATATATATATATATATATATATATACCTATCAAATAGACTAAATGGGCATAAATATACAAAAAATGCTTCCACAGCACTACATATATATATATATATTATCCTATATATAATATATATATATATATATATATATATATATATATATATATATTTAATATATATATATATATATATATATATATATATATTATATATATATATATATATATATATATATATATATATATATATATATATATATATATATATATATATATATATATATATATAGCCTGTATTTTGTTTCGCGATTTTTTTTGATGTGATGGATTTTCAGGAAATAATAATTACATATAAAATTTTGCTGGTTTAACAATTTTCGACGAAAGTGTCTTTGCCGTGACTTTGGTTCCCCTTCATATAGCATCTACAGAAAAATACGTTGTTGTATGGAAAAACCCCCACCTTTCTTCTCCAAATTATTGCAGTTAATCTTTTTATAAAAGCAGCACCAGAAAATACTAAACTAATTATTAGTAAGTACACAAGTGAAATTGAAAGTTTAAATAGTACCATCATTTTATGTCCTGATATACAATGTTATATTTTTGACAATTTTTTGTTTGACTATGAAATTCGCCCAGGTACTTACAAAAACATCTTTAGAATGTTGTACACTTTGTAATGGTAAACCGTCGGAAACGCACAACCTTAGTAAAGTTGAAGCCAGTAGACGAAAGTACTTACCAATATGGTCTATCGAATTTGCATGCTCAAATGCGGTTTTTGGAGTGTATTTCACACGTTGCCAATAGATTACCCTTTAAAAAATGTGTGCTCGTACCAATCAAGAAAAAGGGCTTTTGACAAATACGAAAAAGAAGAATCTAAAAGGAACTGAAAGAAAAAGTTCATATAATAGTTGATGTACCGCGGCAAGAAATAGGCAGTCCAAACGACGGCAATACTGCCAAAAGATTTTTTCAAGATATTGACGTTGTTTCGGACATAACTGGAGTTAGTCGGGCCCCTATTCAAAAAACGTTTGTAATTTTGCAAGTTTTGGTGAGCGAAAATCCTATTGATGATGAGAAATTTAAACAAATTTGCTTTAAAACTGCTCAAATTTATGTCGTTCTATGCGGTTGGTATTATGCCTTCCCAAGATTTTAATTCATGGTGTTACTATAATTTGATCTGTTTGTTTATCAATCGGCCAGCTTAGTGAAGAAGCTCATGAAGCAGAATAAATACTTTAATATATTTCGAAAGGACATTAGTAGAAAATGTTCAAATACTGAACTCCTTCTTGTTTCGTCTGAACCGTAATTGGCAACTTTACACCACAAATTCATAAATTTAAACATTTGAAGTTAAACCAAGAAGCTAAAGAACTTTTAATTTTATAGAAAGAGTTTAGTATTAGAAAAGTATAATAAAAATTATACGCTTTTAAAAATCCCCTACCAACGGCTTATTTTATATTCCTGTCTTAGGAAATGCATACCAAATAACCTTCAGGATAGTTTACAAAGTAGACAAAGGTATAAAAAATAAAAATAACCTGCAGAAATTACCAACTACAATGCTTTGAAGAAATCATTAATTTGAAAAAATAATTCTATAAATCAATTTAACTTTTCAGAAGTAGGGATTTTCTAAGAATAACAAAAACCTATATTTTTCAATAATTCTCCTTTTGTCTTGTATAATTCAACGTGTTAGGATCGATATTGCAAAATTTTTAGTTGTGACTTAAATAAAATAGTTTAGTCCAGATTATCCATATATAAGCCTCTAAATTATTTTAAATTTGTATTTTCTACCAAATATACTAATATATATTTTAATATTAATTAAGATAATTATTGAATTTTTCCTAATATGTCGTTACAAAGATGTAGTACCGAAATCACTATAGGTAAAAACATCTCTAAGGGTGCCCGCATTTCACTGATTATAGAAGGGATCAAGGCACTATGTCGTTCACCTTAAATTTGCTATTATATTTGAACTTACAATATTTACAACTCTGAAATATAATTCGAACGTTCAAGCAGAAAAAATGTATCCATAAATTGCACCTAGGCAGAAAAAAAGTTTAAAGGACTCAAGAATGGACCAATTCTAGTGAAACTTCCGCAGAATACAGTAGTCAATTTGTCTTGTAAACCTCTAACGGAAGGAGAAAATTCCGTTTTCTGAAAAGGTCCAAACTTTGTAAGAGCTGCTATAAGAATTCTCGTAGAAGATAAAGTCTCCTGTGTATCAGCAGCAATTAGGAGATTACCAGCTTCATAAGCTGATGAAGTCAGGTATGAGACAGCAAAGAATATCAGAGCTCAAAACCACCAAAATTAAATGAATCAACGGTCGAGAAAACAGCGAGCGGAAATTTAAATGGAAGTTAAGACATTCTGATCTTTCCAGTCGATAAAGGCAAAGCCACAGTCATCATAGTAAAAACTGAATATGTGGAAAAATTATCGCAACCCTTTGACAATAGCACATATAACCTAACATGTGGCTACAGCAAAACGATGCACCTGCCAATAACCATCCGGCCATTATTCTACATCCACTCGTTATACGATCGATCGTTTTTCTCTGCTAATGACATCTCCTGCACCTGTCGTCTATCATAACAAAAAGAAAAGAAAGAAGAGACATGCGAATACAGCAAGACGGTGTAGCTGCCAATTACCATCGGGGCTTGATTAATAATAATGATATGATGAAATACAGGATATTGTTTAATATCATAAAAAAAAGAAAAGAAAGAAGAGACATTTGGATGCCAATATTCAACAAAAATGGATTGGTCTCGGCGATTTCATCGAATATCAACCAACATCTTGCGATATAAATCCATTGGATTGTTTATTGACGGGTTATATTACAGATCGTGTTTACAACCATTCACATACAACAAGGGAGAACATGCAAGACCAAATCAGGGCTGTAAGCGCCGCCATATCACTGGACAAGTTACTTAGATTTAGACAAAATATTATTAAAAGGTTCAACATGTGTATTCGCGTAGGCAGACATTTATTTGGGTGATTTACAAAATATAATAATGAAAATATGATTTTAAAATATGATTTTTTAACCTGGAAAGTATTATTTTCTATATAACTTTAAAAATTAATATTAATATGTTTTAAAGCCCATTTTCAACACAATGTTCAAATGAAGAAATTCGAGATTTTAAAAGAGACCTTCAGAAGCAGTATGATCGGTTGGGTCAGGGACTTACAAACTTGGTTGAGGAGACTAGGGAGCTAAAATATAAGATTGAGGCACTAGAAAGAAAAAATAGAAAAAATAATATTGTTATTTTTGGATTACCAAAAAAGACATTCGCGGCGAACTGTTGGGTCAATGGACAATAAAACAAATCAAAAATCTGATTAAAGTTGATTTAGCCCTGAATGATTTTAATAATGTTTATATCCGTGGAAAAACTAAAAAAGAACTTTAATGATTGAGTTCTCTTCCTTCTTAATCAAACAAAAAGTATTTAAGAACTGTTACCTTCTAAAAGGCAAAAACATCTTCTTTGTCCACGATCAAACTAAAGAAGATCGCGAAAAACGTACTGCGGGTATCTGCAGATGCAAAGAAAAACAATTAGTGGCTCGCATCCTGAATGGTAAACTGTGTATTGTAGAGAACGTTTTTGTATATGAAGACCTTTTAAAGAAGAACACTGAAAGTGAACTCAGTGATAGCGAAGTATTTGTTCCGCCGCCTTTGCTTCAGTCTCTTAGTGCACCTGTTACCCCTACACCTATCGAAACGAATTCTGTTGAACCTATCACTAATGTAGCCGGTGCCGTAGATCCTCCATCTTTGTCTAATACTACCGTTCATGCTATTGTACCTGCCATGACTTTGAAGCTGCCTTTGGAAAAGCGCGTGGTGAAGCAAAAGCCTGATACTGGGAATAAACCAAATACTCGATTCGGTAGTAATTCTGTAAAGAACAGTCCAACGAGCGGAACCGTGAAAACTGACGCTAAAGTACGTAAACCCTCGGTAAAAGAATATGCTACTTTTTTTAAGGTGAAAGCATGTTTTAAACCTAAGTGATACTTATACATTATATATATTATTTGTAAATCGTGCCCCAATTTTGGTACAAGGAAGAATTAGTGATTATAGTAATAATCATATTCAAGTTAACTTTTGTTGTGTGGAATTATTTGAGGACACAATGTAGATCTTTACTTTATGATTTATTTGCTTATGATGTATATTTTGTTTATAGTAAAGTTTTAAGTAATTGTGATAACCTTGACTTTTTTTTACTATTTTTGTTTATGGTATTTTTTGATTTTTGTGGCAAACTTCACAATTTTTTTTGATCAATAATATTATCTTTATAACACATTTATTCTAATTAACTTCTACCCCTACAACTCAACTTTATTATTTATTGGGTAAGTTTTATTATTAAGTGAGTTTTAGCATTAAGTCTATAGATATCTTTTTTTCCTACTACTATATACCACTTCTTGCTTTTTACTTTTATATTATATAAATAATAGTATCTTTGTAATACATTTATGCCTAAAAACTTCTACCTCTCCAACTTAACTTTAGTATTTTTTGTGTCTATACATATATTTTCCTACTACTATATATGCACTTCTTTCTCTTTACTTTTAAGTCCTTTTTCTTTCTTTCTAATCTTTATTGCATTTGTAGTATGTCTATCCTATTATCGCATACAACTGTGAGATCCTTAACGGCAAATTTTGCTGACTTCAGAGATTCTTTGCATGATTCTGATTACATCGCAGGAGTAACCGAAACATGGCTGCGTCCTGGTTTTATGGATGATATCGTCGGTATCGACGGTTTTAATTTTGTTCGACAGGATCGGATAAATCGAAGAGGTGGTGGGGTGGAAGTTTACATAAAGTCTGCATTCGATTTAATGTTATATGTTCTGAATATTTAGAATGCGTAGAATTTGTATGGATAAAACTTATTGTTCACTCCAAAACTATTTTATTGGCAATTTTTTATAGACCCCTGTGTCAAATTTAGAAAGTTTTTTTTTTAATTTTTAGAGGGTTCTCTGTCGAACCTTTATACAGCTTATGATGATATATATTTTGTCTAGGTGACTTTAACATAAACCTACCTAATAATAACAATAACACAAAAAAGCTAGAAAACGTAACCGATATTTTTGGTCCTAAGTAGTATATCGAGGAATCGATTCGAATTACTGGTGGCTAATAGATTTAGTATTTTGTAAATGCAGACTATCTTGAATGCTGGTACAAGCAGCAATCAAGTTTCTCACCATTTTTCTGTTTTTATTAAAATCGCGCTTAAAGTTACTCATCCAGAAGTAACTACATTTAAATACAGAGCTTTAAGGAATATTTATTATGACAGGTTTCAAGCTGACCTCCAATCGTTGCCTTGGAATAACGTTTTTCACATCCCTAGTATTGGAGAAAAGGTAAAATTTTAAAGTTCTTTAATATTGGAACTTTTTGACAGATATGCTCCTATTAAAATGTGCAGGAAGAACAATATTAAGTATGCACCTTGGATTACAGACAATATAATATAAGAGTTTTACAAAGGTTAAACAATCAGGGTTTAAAACGCTTCAAAGGCAGCAGGCTATCGGAATGTTATGCTTTTTACAAACAGCTGAGAAACTTCACCACATTGGCTATCAGAGCTGAGAAAAAGGCATATTTATGACAAACATTTTTAAATTCTACAAATAAAGAAAAATAGTCTAAATTAAAAAGGTTAAATATTGCAAAAAATAAATATAATATAATTCCTAATAATTTATCTGATTCAAACAACATCAAAGATTTTTTCATTAATTCTGTCAACGGGGGAATCCCTCCCAATCTGGAATTATTACGTTTTTATCAAAATAACGTAAAATCCTGTAAGAGTTTCATTTCTCACAAATAACCACTGACGTTATTTTAAAAATAATTCTGAAATATAAATCTAAAGCTTTTGGCAGCGATAATTTAAATATAACGCTTATTTATTTGTGTCGTCCTCATATTATAGAATATATAACTCATGTAATAAATAAATGCATAGAGGCGTCCTATTACCCTAAGTGTTGGAAGCACACCCATGTTTTACTCCTTCCTAAGATTAACCATCCTACCGAGTACTCTCATCTTAGAGCAATATGCATTTTGCAAACATTTTCTGAAGTTTTAGAAAAAGTACTGGATGCTCCAACTCGTTGTTTTTTCGTTACGTTTAACATTTTACCACCCAAACAACAATCTTGTTTTCGGCCGGGATTTCGTTGTGATTTTGCAATATCTGATGCCATTAATGATATTCTACAGGCAAGTGACCATGATACTCCTCGATTTTATAAAAGCAATCGATATGCTTAACCATTCTATTTTACTTTCAATTTTGCATTATGCTGGATTTGGTAACATGACTATCAAGCTTATCGAGACTTTTTTGACTGATAGAGCTCAGAGTGCGGTGGTTGGAGTTTTTTTTTAAACTCACTCAATGCAGCAACGAGTGTCCTACAGGGAAGCATTTTAGGGTAATTGCTTCGTACAATATGTACAACCCAAATGTACTACTCATTCGACAATAATTCAGATTTAAATGTTAGTTTTAATATTAATTAATTTAATTTTAACTGTTATAATTAACATTTATTTTAATAATATAATTAACATTTCTAATGGCCATCAGTTAAAAAATTGGGGGCGGGGTTGCTAGAGCCATGGTGAGAAATTCATTAAATATAGAGATTAGTAATAGGGCTGTTTCTTTCGTGGGAGTTTGTAGAAGTCTTGGTATGTTAGTTAATGCCGATCTTCGTTTTCGGAAGCATGTTAAGTCCAAGGTCAGGAAGGCCTACTGCACTCTAAAGATAATATATAGCCACAGGCACTACCTTACTAAAGATATTAGAAATCTTTTATGCGGCACATTGATGCTGTCTTACTTTAACCATTGTGACGTGGTTTATAGCCCTTGTATTGATAGTTTCAAGGTGCGTAGAATACAAAAAATGCAAAATTTATGTTTGCGCCTTAGTTTCTCATTTCCTACGTGATGCAGCATGGCTTAATATGTTTAATCGTCGTTTTATGCCTGAGATTTAAAAAACTAAGAGGCCACCCTTTTTATCTAATAAAACTGTTTTCAGGGGTGCTGTGCATAATCGAGGTCTCCGAAACAATATGTTGATTACCATTCCTCGACATCGGAAGGAGATCTACAAGAGATCATTTGCATATAATTTGGCTGCTTGAGTTAATTTTTTTGATGCTGGTGATTTTTGACTCTCCGCTAATGTTTTTTAGAACAGATATAGAAACTGCTTGCTCTTGAGTCAGAAAGATTTCCCTGTCTATGTATCTTCTTTAAAGTATACTTTCTTTTCTTCTCTCTCTCTTTTTGCCCTTTGTATTGTTTGTTTTTACGTTTTTATCTTCTTTTTAGCTTTAAGATTGTTTTGCTTTTTTAATTTCTTTGAAATATAAGTGCTATAACTATATATCAAAGTAGAATTTATAAAATTTAATAGATCATTAAGTTGCTAAGTACATTGTGGCCTAAATAGTATTTGATATTATTTTCATAGAACCATTTGTCTTCATTTAAGAACGCGGCTCGCTAATGCTGTATGACGACCTGAGGAGTTCTAAATGAGTGAAAAATAAGAATCTTGAAAATACACGAGCCTATATCAAAAGGATATATAACATTCAGCAGCAAAATGAACAAGTAAGAAAGAACTAATACGTCCTTTTGAAAAATCGATTGTCTAAAAATTTTTAACTTTAAAAAGATATTTCTTTAAATCCTGGAATTTCTAAAGGGTTAACAAATTTTAGTGCCGATTTAAGTGTAGCACTAAAAAATCATTGTGAGAAATCAGCCTCGTTTAAAGGGATCACAAACACAGACAAAACGCCTTTCACCCTTATCCCGCAAATCTTTAAATCCCGTATCAATAAACTCTCCCTGTCTTCACCCTGTCTTCACTTAAAGCAACCACGTTACCGTGGTTGCTCGGTATCTAGTACTTAAGCTTTCAGCATTCGTGGTATGCTTACAGTTAAAAAAATTAAGAAAATATATGGAAAGAAATTTTGAAAGCCAAATTTCTCTTCGTTATGTTAGATACAAATATGGATGATGGCAGTTTAGTTACAGATGCTTGTGGCATTTAAGTCTATTTTGTCGGATTGAGATTTCCTAAGCATTTAGTAATTCTCCTGATCACGATGCGATAAGCTTATCAGGGTGTATTAAAACTGTTTTGAAGCATGTGATAAATAAGACAGAGAAACTTATTTCACAAAGTTGCGATGGCGAAAGTGTAATGAGTGGATATAGTTCAGGTGTTTCAAACGTTTATAAAAAGTGACTATACATATGCCTTTTTTCATTTCTACGCTCATCAGCTTAACTTAATTTTGTCTCAAACATCAAGACAAATTCTGGAAGTTTTTGTGTATTCTTTTCAAATTTAAATGACTACATTTTTTTTCTGATTTTCTATCAGTAGCAATTTTAGAAGAAATTGTTGACTAAAGAATTCCTCAAACTTCCGCTACAAGATATAATTTTAAAAGCAAAACAATCAGTACAATATATTAAAACCGTCAACTATTGTTAGAATGTTTGAAAAATATTGAATTAAGTTCAAAACCAACCCTGATATTTTATAGCTACAAAAAATATTAAAAGATCTGGCGCGAGCAGCAATAAAATGTTTTGAAGATTGTATTGAAAAAGAAAAAATATATAGGGTTGGTTGAATGAAACTTTTGAATTTGTCACTCAAACTAAGAGACTCTGAGTTATGAAGATCTATATATTTCAGGAACTGTAGCTGCCAAGAAAGTTTGTATTTACACATGTAAAAACACTTTCAAGACTTTTTGACTCAAAACAATTTTCTCAATTTGAAAAGAAATTTGAATAACGTCATTATGCGCAACAGTAGAGGCATTAAAATAACGTGCGATTACAGATCGATTTGGAACTAATTTTCAAAAGTCCTGATTTTAGAAATCTCTGTGGGTTTGATAATCTCTTAAAATTCATTATGGTCAATAACCTTTAAAACATGTTTTGTGTCGTCTTTACCCTATTGCAAATACTTGTTATTATGATGACCCCGGCTATAGCAGAAAGATGCTTTTTGACAATAAAGAAGGTCAAAACTTTTTTGGGAAGTTCTATGAATCAATAAAGACTATCGGCATTAGCAATGTTATCCATTGAAAAACAATTTATTTAAGATCTCCCAAACTTTAATAAAGCTTTTGTTAATAAATTTGCGACAGACCAAAATAGAATACTTAATAAACTACGTTTAAATATTTTGCTTAACCGGATATTTCAGATATGATATTAAAAATGTATTTCCTCATTTAAATTTTGTGAACCACGCTTTTCTAGATCTCTAGTCGCCACTATAAATGTAACTTAAGCTTGTGAAGAATGCCGTAGCAGGTAATCAGTCAAAGATATAGCCGTTAAATTACCTATTTTTTTAAGTTATTTTCTTCGTACCCGTAAATGTATAAATTTCATTGCGAAACTTTATTTTAAAATCAAGACAAAACGTTCAATGCAAATAAGCTTGAAAAAGAATCTATTATAATCCAACAACCGCACCAACAACGATAACCCTCTATGTATTTTCAGCGAATAAACCTTATAACCTGAGCATAAAAGGTATTGTCAAGAATAGCGGGGCATTTTTGAGGCCTCTGGCTTCGTCCACCTTAATAGTCGATTATCTTGGCTTTGAGGGCTTAAATATTTCAAGAGCGGAGATTTTTGTGTACGATACTGAATACTTTATGACACTTTCGCAATTTAGATGGGCAATTTCGCGCAAGGAAAGCCGTTCCGGGACGAGCATAAATAAGTTTGGTTTCGAATTTTGTCGAGATATTATTATGATGCGCCTTCTGTGACCTTTTAATACTTATAAAAACGAGGGAGCACATTGTTTTTTAGTAAAATTGTAACTCAGTGTTTTACTAGCCTATGTAGTCCGTTTATTACTAGGGGTAGTTTAGTTTTAGTTTTCTCGATGTTCAGAATCGGCGAAACGGTATCGTCCATTCAACTCACTTTTACTAAAAACATACATAGCGAGAAGCAACCGAAAATCGTTATTTACAACTCAAACTTCAAGAGGCTGTAGCTCCTACGCCAGACCTTGACAGTGTTTTATTTTTTGGCTATGGATAGGGCATAGGTTCCTCTACAACCCCTGGAAGTTACAACAAAATAAAGGACATTCCCAAACGAAGGATTGAAATATATGTTGGAACAGATCCAGACCATACCAAGTATCAACTTCTAACACTTGAAGACCATCTTCAGCATAGCGACTTTCGACACCTTTAAATATATTCAATTGCCACTTTTATACTAGAAGAGGGCAGCCATTAGTTTTAATGTTAAACGGAAAGTATATGACCCCCATCTTTGAAACTGACAAAATATGAGGCGAATAAATTGGCTGCTATACCCCGAATTAGGAGGTTGAACCTAACTTACAAAGACAAACTTTGAAGATACAATTATTACACCTGGGGAGGACATCCTCAAGGATTCTACCACAGCGAATGGTCTCTCTGATATGGAAGAAATCCGCAGAGCCGAGCTGGGGAATCAGACGAGCCACTCTGAGCTAGTAAAGTCTAGAGTCTAACAATACCCACGGGTAACTTCCACAATAACCAAATCAAATTTAAACCTCGAGAGTATGAGACGAAATGTGGAATTAGCCTATTTCTACCCCCTAAATACAGAAATGGCGTGTAACATAACGATTTCCAAGTCATACTCGGACTTGCCGACCAATGGGATATGTCCACGATCATACTCGAACATGGCATCCAACCATTACTATGTCTTACTCCAACATGGCGCCCAATTTAAGAGGTAATCTATTCGACTTGAGGGGTAGCGATTTCAATATTAGGGAGATCCGTATTTCATCGAACAGGATTCACAGTGAGGTGGGGAACCCGCACAACAACAACGGCATAACGGACAACGCGGACCAGTACAGTACAGAATACAAGAAGCTAATCTGAACCAGCCAGGTTACACCCCGAACTCTAAGATAGGAATGAACACATAAAGATTACAATTAAGCCATGGCATCCCCTCGGAGCAAAGACGGTGGACATCGATAGCTTCATCTACTAGACCATCTAAAAAACGCCAGACTCACCCGAGTTTACCATCAATCCAACACAGATTTTGACAATTCCTAGACTTGACCACATCCATCAATTATGACTATCACCGTGAAAGACCAAGTCACCTTGACATAAGATGAAGTTTTAAACCACTAATTTAGGCTAACATAGCTTCATGATGAGTTATCACGACATATGAAGAAGTTCCAAACCACTAATTTAGGCTAACATAGCTTGACACTGAGTTATCACTTGACACACTGTTCAGCTCAGTTCCACAACAAATAAGCCAAAAAAAAAAAACAGCTACGTAAACACATTTCGTTATTTTTTTTTGTGTAAAAATATCGTGTGTATTCTGAAACAATGCTAAGCTTGGATTGGCTAGGCGAACTGTGTATGTCCGCGTTGTATCTACAAGTGTATATCTATTATTTAATTTGTTTTATTTAGAATTCTCAATCCATCAAGTCAATTCATTTCTCTAGTCAGAGGATAACAGAAGTATATTAACCCCGCTTGTTTTAGCTTGTAGATATCCCTAACAACTTTAAATTTTCGTCGAAGTCTCAGACAATGCAGTCTTTTGTGGAATCACTTGTACTATTTCATAATCCTAAACAGCTGGGACAATTTCCGTTCTCAAAAGAATTAAATATCTTTCTCCATTTAACGTTTCTTCCATGAAGAAGGAGCCAATTATTTTTTGATTTACTATACCGGCTTAAACATTTAATTTTTTGTATTTTCTATCCAATGAGGATTTTGCTGGATCAATATCGACAATTTTACCTATTAATTTTCCCATTTAAAAAATTTTGATTTTTCAGAAAACACTATTTGGTGAACAAATTCCGCTTTTTGGTCTTCCACAGTTTGCAGTATCATTCACGTTTCTAGTTTCACGCAATTTTTTTAGAACTTCACTGACAGTCGATCTAGCTAATGGATTTCTATTAGGATATCTGTCATTAAAAATATTACTTACATCTTGCTTTGTTCTCATTCTGTCCCCATGACCCTGTATCATTAATATTTCAATTCTTTCGGTATCAGTTAAATTATTCATTTTTAGAAATCAACGTAGCGGACAATACTGTCATTGTCAGGTAAAGTTTCATGTGCAGGAGTTTCGACAAGTAATTCATTAAAATTTCGATACTAAACCATGATTTTCTTAAAAACTTAAGTAACTTTCGAAGAAGTTGCTTCAAATGAAAAGTGGCGGGAATTTTAAGTTCTCATCAATTATTAAAGTTATATTAATTAAGAAAATACGGAACACTCGAAATATCTTAGTTATCGCTCATCCGATTTTAATGAAATTTAGTACATTTAAGTATAAAATTATGCCCGAATTTACAACATTGTCAAATTTTGCGTTTTTCAGTAATTGATGAGAAATTTAATTTTTTAAATGAAATTATTATTTTATATTACATTTTCGAATTTTGCTTAGAAGTCTCGCTACTTTTTTTGAAGCAATTTCTTCGAAAGTTAACAATTTTTGAAGACATAATGGTCTAATATCGAAATTTTAATGAATTACTTGTTGAAGTACCTGCACTCGAAACCTTACCTAACAATGTGAGTAGTGTCAGCTACCTTGATTTTCAAAAATTAATCATTTAACTAATACTCAAAGAATTGAAATATCAATGATACTGGTTGATGAGCACAGAATGGGAACGCAACAAGATGTTGGTAACATTTTATTGAGAAATATCCTAATTGAAACCCATTAGCTAGATCTACTGTAAGTAAAGTTTTAAAAAAATCGGAAACGTAAAAGATGCTGCACACTCTGGCAGACCAAAAAGCGCAACAGATGGTGATAAGGTTCGAGATGTTTTACTGAGTTTATAGGAAAATCCCCACCTAGCTTCCAAAACACAAGGGAAACAAAACAACATTTCGCACATGTGCGTAGACCGCCTTCTAAATATCGAAAAATTTCGTCCACACAAAAGAACTCTCTGAAGCTAACTACGATAGACGACTGGAATTTTGCGAGAACTTCATAGAACGCTGGAATGTTAATCCAAATTTTGCTCTCCAAATAATTTTCTCTCACGAATCACTTTTTTTTTAAATGGGAATGTTAATTGGCAAAATGTCGATATTGGGCCCAGCAAAATTCTCATTGGATACGAGAAAGTTATATCCAAAATCCCGAAAAAGTAAATGTTTGGGCCGGAGTAGCAGGTCAAAAAATAACTGGTCCCTCTCTATGAAACATTAAATGGAGAAAGATATTTAAGTCTTTTGAGTAACGTAATAGTCGCAGCTGTTCCACAACTATTTCCAAATAGTCGTAAGTAGCTGTTTCAACTTTTTTACCAATCGTATTGAATATTTGAACGATATTTTTCAGATGATAATTAAGCGCCAAATGATAAAATTTGGTTTCAACAGGATGGTACTCCGCCGTATTATGCTCAGAATGTTCGCTAATATCTGGATGTTGTGTTTTTTTTAAGATGGCTTGGACGTAAGGATACAATTGTGTGGCTATCTCGGTCCCTAGATTTGTCGCCTCTCCATTTCTTCTTGTGGGGCTACCTTAAGAATGTGGTTTTCAAAACTAAGCCAAATGACCTCGATAATTTAAAGCTAAGGATGGAAGAATCAATGAAACTGATATTCTTCTGAATGTTTTAAATGTTTTTCCACGGTATTTGGTTTACTCTCAAGAAGTAAATGGACATCATTTTAAATAACTTATTTAGTTTTCACCAACGTTTAAATTAATTTATTGTTTATTGTATTGTATTGTATTGTATTGTGTATTGTACTGTATTGTTTATTCTTGTGCTAAATACCCAAATAGGCTTCGCCGATCACCATCTGTTGCGCGTTTTGGTCTGCCAGAGTGTGTAGCATCTTTTTTGTTTCCAGTTTCACGACTTTTTTTTCAGAACTTTACTTACAGTAGATCTAGTTAAAGGATTTTTGTTAGGATATTTCTAATTAAAAACGTTTTAAAGATCTTCCTGTGTTTGTATTCTGTTCCGATAACAAAGTATTATTAACATTTCAAGTCATTGGGTTTCAGTTAAATCAAAGGTAAAATGATCCAGTTAAAATCAAAGTAGATCAAGTTAACATTGTCAGGTAAGACATATCAGGTTATCTTTCGTGTGCAGATATTTTATTAGGTGATGAATTTAAATATCGATATTATGCCATTCTTTTTTCGAAAACAGTTAACCTTTAAAAACGTTCCTCCACTGAAAAGTATCAAGAATTCTAAGCATAATTCGAAAATGCAAAAAATAGGGTATCCCAATTAAAAAAAAGTTCTCATTAAGTACAGAAAAACGATAAGCTCGACAATGTTGTATGTCACCATTGAAACAGGCATAATTTCATGCCTAAGTATATATATATAAATATATATTTTGGTTACAAACTGTATATTATCAAACCCCATTACGCTGAACTGCATAGATTTAATAACATATTTAACAAATCCAGTATGCTTCCTTTTAGGTACTGCGATTTTTATTTTGAGTGAATTATAACGACGTATAGCATGACATTTTAAGTATAAACTATATAAAACAACTAACCCTTTCATTCAAGGTACAAAATAAACATCGATACTCTACCGTTTTGCACGGATTGCTCCACTTAACGTCTTTATAAACATATGATCCGTCGATAAAAAAATAAATTGGATCCCGCTATTCCTTTTCGAGGCACTAAGCCGGCCTTCGTTCTGTTATCTTTCGCCCTACACGCTCCTTTCGGATCAAGGATGTGCCTGTCTCTGGAGACGGATTACTTGAGCCAATAAAATTTTGACACACAATTCAGATTTGAGAGTTTTAACTTGAAAGTGCGGAGTAACTGAATATAACAGGTGAGAAGTCAGTGATGGGTTGCATATTCTATTGAAATACCTAAACATATATAATTTATTACTTTCCTCGTAACAAGAAAGTATTGATATCGCGAACAAATTTCCCTTCGAGATTTTTTCTGATCTTAACTTTCAGGATCCTTAGATGCCCAAAAACATGTTTTTTCAATTCTGTCCATCTGTCGACAGTTAGGCGCCTTTCGGTCTGTCTATCTGGCTGTCTGTTCCCTGCCTAGCTAAAAAACTCCTTTCCCAATCGACTTCATATGTTGGTTAAAAATTAAAGGGTGGGCTGGTAACATTTTCCTTAAATTTTGCACAAAAATCAAATGTGAATCATTAAATATTTCAAAAACCCGTAAAATTCCATTTCCTAGAAGGCTTTTTATGAAGAAAAATACTAAATACCATAACTGATCTTTTATAAATTACGCCAATAAAATAATATTAACTAAAATTTAATAAAAATATTAAAATAAAAACTAATTATCAAGAAATAAATGCCAAAAATTTAAAAAATTAATATACTAGGGTATCGAAGCAGTCGTTTTATTTAAGTAAGTATGAAAAATTAATGAAGCTTTATATGTACAAATGTATGTATGTTAGGTATAACGTAAAAAAATAAAAAAAAAATATTTGTTTCAATCTGAATGATTGTTAGACATGTAAATGAGACAGATGTATTGTCATAAGTATTCAGTGGTCATTACTATTCAAGAGAACGATGAATTTCGGCTTGACAAACATAATATAAAAATGAAGGTATAACGGTAGAAAATATATAAAGAATGAATATGAAAAATTTGTTAATATCGGTAAATTGGCCTCGGAACATCTATATATATATATATATATATATATATATATATATATATATATATATATATATATATATATATATTTATATTTTGTTAATTATTTTCTTGCCCATAGGTTAACTCATTGAGAAGTAAAACTATAATTCAATCGACGTTTCGCTCATTATATTGTTTAGCAATCGCAAAACATTCGTAAAACTGACGTGTTTCCAAGAAAATAAATATCTTGAGAAAGCTCAATATAATGAGCGAAACGTCGATTGAATTATAGTTTTACTTTCCAATGAGTTAACCTATGCCCAAGAAAATAATTAATAAAATATTTATATATGGTTAAAGAAAAAAAAAAGAAATATATATATATATATATATATATTATATATATATATATATATATATATATATATATATATATATATATATATATATATATATATATATATATATATATATATATATATATATATATATATATATATATATATATATATATATATATATATATATATATATATATATATATATATATATATATATATATATATATATATATATATATATATATATATATATATATATATATATATATATATATATATATATATATATATATATATATATATATATATATATATATATATATATATATATATATATATATATATATATATATATATATATATATATATATATATATATATATATATATATATATATATATATATATATATATATATATATATATATATATATATATATATATATATATATATATATATATATATATATATATATATATATATATATATATATATATATATATATATATATATATATATATATATATATATATATATATATATATATATATATATATATATATATATATATATATATATATATATATATATATATATATATATATATATATATATATATATATATATATATATATATATATATATATATATATATATATATATATATATATATATATATATATATATATATATATATATATATATATATATATATATATATATATATATATATATATATATATATATATATATATATATATATATATATATATATATATATATATATATATATATATATATATATATATATATATATATATATATATATATATATATATATATATATATATATATATATATATATATATATATATATATATATATATATATATATATATATATATATATATATATATATATATATATATATATATATATATATATATATATATATATATATATATATATATATATATATATGCATATATATATATATATATATATATATATATATATATATATATATATATATATGATATTCGAGTGAAGAAAGCTCTGAGTAAAAGACAATTGGTTGATTTTTTAAACTTATAATTTTAGAGAATAATATTTAGAAATTTTAAACTATCAATAGTTCTTTATTAGAATTATTCTACAACACGTTTACGAATCATAATGTTCTTTTGTTTGGATACTTTATTTTATTGGTCTTTTGTTTACGTTTAAATTGTAGAAAATATACAATATCTGGTGTATCTATAATCAGCAAGAGACGCGTTTAATGAAACAATAGGAAACAGGGTTTATAAATACAAGTTTTTTTCTACATTTCTGTCTGTTAGGGATTTTTTATATTTTTGAAAAATTACAAACATAATCCAAAACTTGTTTATTTAAAGATGTGTTTGTATCTTCTATAGTGTTATAATAATATGTGGTAATCATCAAAACAAAGTTTAGGGACGATCACGACATTACTATTCGAAACGTTATAAATCAATTAATAATAAACACAAGGCAAGTCCGACAAGTATGTTCTTTTTATACAGGGTCTAAATTCATATTTTGATAAATTTTGATGTTAAATATCTCGGAAATGATAAAGCTATCGAGGTGCGGATTTTACTGAATAATTTCATTTTACAAAATGTTTTTTTTAAATGTATGTCGTTTTATTTTGATAAATAAAAGCACCGAAAACAAAAACAAAACTTAAATGAAACATCTTGTATATTTTCCAAAATCACATAGCTTGTTCCGTCTCCTTTTAAAAATGTAATACAAGTTATACTTAGGTGTAAAAATAGTGGATTTAATGACCTTCGGAAAATATACCGCAATGATGTTGCGGTTAATTTGCTTGGGCTTTGGAACCAAATTTATATAAGCGTGTATTTTACTATTATAAAACGTGTGTCAGTATTGACATCATTAGCTTTGCAAAGTTTTTTTATTAAACGAAAAAGCTAAATGTGTAATAATGTTTACCGGAATTAAGTCACCGAAACAAACAAAACCAGATTTATGAATATGTTTCAAAATAATCCGCCTACCTCCAATTTGATTAAGTCGTGGTATAGAATTACAGGGTCGTTAAAGCGCAAAAAGATGAACAGTAATTAAAGAAAATCTATTGAAATTTATTGAGCAGAGCAGTTGAGCACACTGCAAGTTCTATAAGGAACGCAGGCAGATCCAAACCTATTAACAAGTAAAATTGCCGGCTGTGCAGTAGTACTCCAATCAATGGTAAAGACAATCAGGAGATTGTCCCAGAAGGATATAATTGTGTTAAATTATAAAACATTTAAGAAGATACAATGGCAATTTTACGGAAATATTTTTAACATCTGATGTTTCATCAATATGGCAAAGTAAATAATTAAACTGCATAATATAGGTCTTGGTAAATCATCGATGTTTTCTAAAATTTGACAGATATTGCCCACGGTGACAGTTAGGTGCGAAATCTCTAAACAATAAATATACGAGCTTTTTTGCCAACCAAATAGTTAATTCTATTTTATACCCAACAATTCAATAGAAAAATGTACTTAATTCCATCTATTTTCAACCAGATCGGGCTACACCGGATTACGCTAAAGATTCGTTAAACAATGTTTTTGGGAACCGATGTATCATGGCCTCCCCGTTCTCTGCCACAAATACTGGATGGGTTGAAATTAAATATTCGAAATGTATTAGAAAATATTCATGAATATTTTTTGATATACAGTTTCAACAAATTGACAAATAAAGTAAATTACTACACGGAAGTTGATGGAAGACATTTTCAAACTTTTGCCACACTAAGTTGTTTCTAATAATCGAATAATAAACATTTTGATAATATGGAAGTTCTTTTTTTAATTCTTAAAATGCAGTATTTTCTTAGAAGGTCATAATCCCATTATTTTGAAACATAACTAAAGCTTGTATTACCTTTTTGAAAGAGAACGGAACAAGCTTTATGATTCTCAAAAGGTATATAGGGTGTTCCATTTAGGCACAGAATTACATTTGAATATAGGCCATTTCTTTTAGATGCTTTCGGTTCTCAAAATAATAATGATCACACAAAACTTTCGCTAAAATAAAATAATTCAGTGAAAACATACTGAGTTATTTAAAATGAAAATGTGTAAAAATAAGATAGCGACCCCGTATATGTTTAAATTTTCAAGCAGATTAAGAGAACTGCAAAGCAAACGCGTCATCTTAGAGGCAAAAGCGTCTTTAGGGATGCCATCCGAAGAAGCTCACCCAGCAACATGTCGACCTTTGAGTATATGTTACTGAATACTAAAGGATTTTTCGTGGTCTTTTAGTATAGATGATACTAACAAGGAACTACCGTAAGTTCAGAACGATAGATCTAGGTACGGATATCAGACATCGAAAACTTTCCAACAAACTACGAAGAACGATATATTGTTCCAATAATAAGCAGCTATGCTTAAACTACTGTAATAACATAAAGTTTATTACCACGAATACACTTCGGAGTCGCTGTTCGCAAATAATGCATGTTAGGGAACTAGTTAGAATATTTCATTAATGATGCGTCTCATACTTAACGGAGTAAACGCACTCTACGATAATAAAGTGGAATTCAAGAGAGAGAGAGAGAGACTTTTAAAGGTTCTTGCCGGCAGGGGGCAGAGCTCTGCGCGTTTTAGAGCAGCTAGTGGTTGTAATTTGTACCTACGCTAATTTTTTTTTCTTTTTACCAGGACTGGGTCTATGTCTTGCAGACAATTTATAATGTCGTAATACAGAGTACACAAATGAATCCGTCATTCTTTCAATCAATTAAATTGCATAAATACTAAGGGAAACTGCAAAAAGGTGCACATTTGTGCGATTCAATGTACACAAACTCTACTAGGTTTAAATTTTCCTCTTTAGCCAACGAGCTGCTCAAAATATACCATTATACATTCTTATATTTTTTTTCTCCATACAAAATAAAATTTATTAACTTTGCTATATCAAATAATAATAAATTCCGCAGAAAGCCTAATTAAGTACTGTAAAGAACAGGTATTTAAAAAGCATATTAAGAAACTCTGAAACAAAGAAACTAAGAACTATTCCAATCATTAAAACTACAACTGGTATCATCACGAAAACTCTTCTGGAGAACATTGTTGAACATGGTTTTGACAAAACTACACATTTTATTTACCAAACTTAGCATATGTAATATTATTATGACAATTTTAAGTTTTTAAACCTTTTAATATTTTCAGTATGTATATAATGTTTGCGTCTGTGTATATATTTTTCCTGTGTTTTATGTTTAATGAAAAGAAAATACTTTTTTAGAGATCAAACAAACCCAAATAAAGTCTTAAAAAAGCTCAACACAATGAGCGAAACGTTGCCTTGATATGAAAGAATGTGTTTTACTATTAACCTAGGCACAAGAAAATAAAGATTTTTATATTCATAAACTCTGCTCGGTATTCACTAATTATTTAAAGGATAAACTGGCGCTGCCTTCATCTTTCGTTAATATCTTATTATATGCTTCTATTAATTAAATACCCCTTTCTACTCTATCTTTTATAACTTATATTTTTCTAACAACATTAAAATTAGTTTTATAATGTCCATTACCGGATTACCGGATTTTTATTAATAAAACCTGTAGAAAGCATAAATCTGATAAAAAAATGTATTGTTCTGTTAGAAATAAAATCCCAGATTTCTTTATTTTCTAATTCGTAAATATCAATTAATTAAATTTGCTTATCTTATGCTTCAAATGGATCTCCTTTTTCAGCTACTCTAATTATTTTTAACTTCTACTGAAATCTCATCATCAAAGAAAGATAACGCGCAAACCTCTGGAGTTATATATCATAGGTGATTTTTAATTTTTGAAACAGCAGCGTGCTATATAACAGGATCAATTATTTTATAGTTAATAAGATTTTTAACGAAGTAAAGAAACTGATATGAAGCTTTGTATGAAAAAGAAGCGATAAACTAAGCCTTAACATAAACTGTATCAATAAAATGCATACATCGCTGATACTTTGATTTTCCTTTGCTGTTATTTTAAATTGTCTCTCAACAGAAATATTTTTACTCACTAAATTGCTTTCCCTTTCTAGTCACCAACCTCGCTCTATAGTCATCGCGAGGTTGGTGACCACTTAACATTGTTTCAACAAAATTGAGAAAACCAACTATATCAGAACATTCACGATGTAATAATGAGTTTATATATTCATCATTTAAACCAGATTTATAATTACGCTGATGAATTTTAGGCCAGGCTTCTTGAAAAGGTTTCAATAATGGGACGTTAGGGCAGCTAGAAGAACGCATTTCTATATCACAAGCTCTTCCAAAAATTATTTCAGCTATGTGGTGTCTACAAGGAAGATAAAGCAAATCCCATTCTGTCATTTGTTCAAGTAGTATGCTAGTACTATTTAGATGACCTAAGTTAGAAGCAGTCGTGACAAAACATAACGCAATTACCTTATCATGTAGGTTCCATTCCATATTGCAGTGGCTTTTGTTCTTTGCCAGTTGAATTCTGCAAAATTGCTGTTCCTAGAATGGGTTCCATATTACCACTTGTAACTATAACTGCAAGGATATCATGTTTCTCGGAGACTGTTAAGTCAGCAAATATTTTTCCATAACAACAAACTACGAGGGCTAATAAATTATGCCCTTTAAAACGTTGTTACACCTTTTTTGCCCTTTCCCTACGCAATTTTTGTCTGGTATGTTGGAGAGTTGTTCGACTTACAGAAAAAGAAACATCATGACCTAATGCTTCTGTGATGGCAGTTAAAACTGCGCCTCGGTCGCTTATCTTGTATTTGTCGAATGGGGCAACCATTTTTGACGTAATTATATTTTTTATTCTTACTAACCGTCTTTTTTTTTGGTTCTGAGGGTCCAGGTTTGTTGAAATCTATTTCTTCTCCATAGGGAGAGCTATCTGCACGTTGCGCAACGTGTTTCTCATGTATATTTAGCGGACGTATTTTTCTGATTATTCTCTCATAAGAAACGTGTTTTTATAATGAATAATAATAAAGATACGAGTTTTATACGGCGTACGAGGCACACATTCCCCAAAAATTTAGTAACTTAGTTATAAAATTTAAAAAATTTGCCTTTGAGAGATTTCCAAAAATTTGGGGATTTATCCAGAGTTACCTGCCGAAAAAGAATCATAAAAGGCTGTTGTTAAAGACAGTTCTACTCATAGTTATTTAGAAAATTTGAGCAATACTCTGAGCAGTTACATACTTTTTGGCAGAAGAAGACATTAAATTGAGTGACTGGAATTGGGTAAAAAATACATTTGAAATTACACCTACCGGCCTATCTGTGCGCAGAGAACAATTGATAGATACAAATTTCTGCAGTGAACTTATAGTCTTATACCTATTCTCTTATCTTTGTGAAACTTGTTTTTCGACTATAGCTGCTTTAACGTCAAAATATCGAAACAGGCCAATCAGAAAATGAGTTCAGAATGTCTATCTTGAATTTAAAACAAAACCTTGATAGCCACGAAAAATTAATTTTAACTAATATTTTCGTCCTTTTCAAAAATTTTAAGCCAAATATCCACCTTATCGATTTCTATATTAGTCACCTGAATTGTATTTGCGAGCACCCATAGAAAATATTCGAAAAGTTAGATGGAATCCGAAAGTATATATGTCACATGTTTGGGTGTACATTACAGTAAATGACGTAGAAAGTTAAATTTGTTTTCTAAAGAATGTGCCATTTCCTATTGTGGCGTACTTCAACTTCTTTCTTGGTAAATTGAAACCATCAACAGTATATGAAAGATTAAATCACGGGAATTCTCTTTTCTGAAATCTTTTCTCAGATAAGTTATTTTATAAAGCTTAACAGCGAACGGTAAAATTGTTTTTATATAGAATCTTGTGTGTTTTTGTAAATTATTATAAATTATTATTCGAGATGAGAAATAAACATAAAAATGTTTATTGATTGTTGTGAATTAAATAAAAATTAAATTTTAAGTGCCTAAATGAAAAAATGAAAATACAGGCCTTAAACAATACAGTAATCTTAGAATACTAAAAACCAGAGAAATAACAAAACCTGTTGAAATTTTGCATTTTCAAATAAAATGCCAAACTAAAATGCACTATGCCGCAACAATAATAAATAATAGAAAAATGTAAACATTTCTTTACCAGACTACTTAAAATTGGTATAGTACCCCTAGCTTGCGCACTATAGCCAGTATTCTCAAAAACTGTATTCAAAAGTTTGGATAAGCCATATAATATTTATAAGTAAGGAAAACAGAGGTTAGACCGAGCCTCGTTTCCAAGATGTAGGTTGTTAAGATTCTTATAGCATATAATTCGGTTCTAAGTTACTTAAAATATACGTATAAGCAAATGTCTTCAATATATTTAATCATAACTAACTAATATTTTCAATTATATCACAAATATATTGATTCCATATTAAAAAATAATTTTAGACAACTATGTTTTAAGGCGTGAAAATTATTTTTACCGGTTAGTCAATGACAGACCGCTTTATTGTGTAGTGAAAGTCCCTTAGAAGTTTAATGCTAATACGATTTTTTTATAAAGTTTACAAAATCATTTAATTTTAAATATGTAATGTAAAATGTATGTAAATATGTAATTACCTACCATATTTTAAAGAATACCTGCCGTAATAAACCGCCAAAACAAAGACTATGGAAAATCAAGGTCATCCGAGGAAAACTAAAACTACCAGATGGGAGCACTTAATTAAATAATTAAGGTGCCGACAAATTATTGTTAATTTCGAAGGACTACTACTATTTATTTAATTGCTAAGTAGAGAGCAAAACATTTAATGTTTTCCGTAGATAATTTAATGGCTTTTATTCCATTTTCAATATTTTAAATATTAGTGTTTACCCTGAAAAGTTAATTGTTTTTCAGGACCAATCTGCATCAAAATTTTTGTTGACTAAATACATAAAATAGATACACAAAAAGGTAAATAATGTTCCGAAATATTTACATTTCCAAGATGGAGTATTTTTATTTCAGTCACTCTATGAAATGATGTTACATTAAGTATATCAAATAAAAATAGAAGTATTTAATTAATTACCTGTTAGTTAATATAATTTAATATTATTTTTAAACACTAAAAACAAAAGTTTAGGCATGTTATGCTATTGTGGTTTCGAAAAGGCACCTCACTCAATGTCTGTTCTGTTCAGTTATAATGTTAGATCAAAAAAAACTTACTTAAGGAGGATTTATGAAGGAGGGAGCATTTAAGAGGTAATTTGACACTCCTATGTTTTAAGGTGTGAAAAGTATTTTATTGTTAGTCAATAATAGATCGCAATCACATGTGCATGCGACTTAAAAACAATTTTATTTCTAAAATATGTCTTAACAGTAAGAGCTTAAAGATGAGTATGAAATACATACAAATGATTAAATGTATGTTAACTTCGGGCCTGGGATACTGCATCAACAAATCGTCATTCGTTCTTGAAATCGGGGGAATTACTTCTGTTAGCAGTTTCCATACATTCCTCCCTCGTTAAGCTGAGAAAATGACCGAGTCTATTTGCGAAGTATTGGCATTGGATTCTTCAATTCCTCGATCATTAGGATTTCTTCTTTGAAAATTGGTAACGATATAATTCTTCAGTGTTCTTCGTTTCCATATAATTAATCCCATACAAATGGCGATTATTATTATTGTAGGGATATTGATTATTGGAGAAGTATCGATTGATTTTCTTTCTTCGATTGGTGATATTTTATTTGCGATATCCTTAAGACGGTAAATTTCTTTAAAGTTTATCTTCGTAAGGTTCGGAGTTTGAAAAGTGTTTTTTGTCTTTAATTTTGGAATGTGAATTTCAGGCAATAATAGTGGTTTTCCTTGGTGGATACTTCTGCTATTTACAAATGTTTTGGTCCTCACTTGAATTTGACACGTTTTCAGTAGGATAGGATGGTTAACTTCGATGTATTGGTCGGTTTTAAATTTTGAAAATATTCTTTTTTCTTTCACAGGTAGAATAAGTACTTCGTCGTGGGTAATTTGCTCGGAAATTGGCTCTTCGATGTTTATTCGGAAAATTTGACAGTCCTCCATTTTGGAACCTTGCATTAATTGGAGAGTGCAACTATCGTGGGGTGGAAATCTTCGTTACAATAGTACGTTTCTTCTAGCAAGGGGCAGGCAGCTTCTTTAAATTGAGTTTTCTCTGTCGTTTGTGCTAGGGAAGAGTATCTTGGGACAAATATTTGTTGATTTTGGATAACGGGAAAAAGGTGATAGAAGGTAAAGCTTTCGGGCCTAATTATAGGAACATGAATAGCAAAAATTACCCTTCTATTTGAAAAACTGACTTGAGTGCTTAGAAACTGATAATACGAGAGTACATCTCGGAAATTTGGTATTTCTTTAATGTTATACATGACTTTTAATTCTTTTAATATTTGTTGTTGTAATTATTGAATTATACGTATTTAGACATCTTTAGGTTGTCAATAAAATTTATTGAATTATGATAGCCTAAATTAATTTGATGAATTATACTTTGGAGACTAACATATTCGATTATATCAGTTAATTTTACCTTCGGTTGTTTCTTTGAATATTTTTAAACTATATTCTAATTTTTCTTGGTTTGTTTGTAGGATCGAAATTGTGTAATTATAATTATTGACTAGTTGTTTAGAAAGAGAAATTTGAGAGTTTAACTCGGTTATAATGTTTTTCTGATTTTGCTCTAAACTTTTAATTGCCTTGTCTTAACGTTCGCCGTTATCCGCGCCTAAAGTGCCGAATAGCCATTTATTCACTTTTCCCACTAAGTCTATGAGACCTCTCTTATGTCTAATGTGTGGGTGTAAATTCTCAAGTTTATCTTGTGTTAATTTTATTAAGTATTAGGTTCGTAGAATATCATTTTCGGATAAGCCCTGATAAGATATAGGATTAGTTACATTTTCTGTATAATATTTCTTAATTACTATAAAATACTTTTCTATGTTTCCTAATTGTAATATTATAGCTTCTAAATCTACATAATGAATGAAAGTATGCCTACTATATACAAGTTTAGCTCCGCTTAATTGAATAGGGAGAATGGGATTTTTAAGGTGGGTAATTTGAATATCGTTCAGGTCACTGATTGATTCCTGAAGGAAGGAACGTCAATAGCAGTATTGGCAATATCCTTTTCATTGTTACCCTGAAAAGTTGGTTTATATTTAATTCTAGGTTTCCTTACTATATTTTTATGGTAAGTACCCTTGTCTGCTGTAACTTTAACATGCGTTTGGTTTTTTATATTACATTTTTTGAATTTTGGACAATCTTTATTTCTAAGTTTAGTTTTTATATATATAGGGTCAGTCTCAGGGAATTCTGGGGGGTCATTTCGATTTTCGTTTATTTTCGAGATTAATTTTTCTTTAGTGTTGGCGTGTTACCTTTTGAATTTTATCGTACAGAAATTTTGCATTTTCCTTATGACTTTGTACATAATTTGAGACGATTATGTGATCATTAAGGTCAAAAGGGTTAGTGTTGTTTATATGTCCTTTAATTATTTCAAATGGCGTATATTTGGTAACGCTGTGTATAGAATTATTATACGCTAAGATTACTCTTTTTATTAATTGAGCGGGAGTGAAATTTTTACTTTCTTCTTTTAAGCATCGATAATGCTCTATCAAGGTAGAATGATCTGAATCTTTCCACGGGTGAATTTGAATTACTATTTTTCTGTGTAGTGTAATGAAGTTCTATTTTGTACAATTTACAAATATCTTCAAGTTCTTTATTTTTAAATTCGGTTCCGCAATCTGTAGTAATTTTTAGAGGTAATCCATGATGAGTAATGAAATTTAGGACGTTTTCGATTATTGCCGGTTCTGTAAGACTACTTAAATGATACGCTTGGCCGTATCGCGAAAATGTATCGATTATTGTCAAACATGATTCGTTGGATATTTTAAAAGTAAGTAGTATATGTGTATGTGTCCAAGAGGTTTTGAACTGGTGTGTGTAAGGTTACATTTTATTATTGGTGGGTTCCTATCATATTTATTTTTTAAACATGTTTCACAGTTATTAACAAAATGTCCTGAGACATATTGGGCCAACAGAATTTGGAAGTTAAATATTCTTTCATTTGATTTATGCCTCTATGACATGTTTTTTTTGTATGGTATAATTCGAGTTTTGCTTTCTGTTCATTTAATGTTTCGATATCTTCTAAAAATTTCGAGCATTTGACTAGTTTTAAAGGTGCATTTTTGAAATTGTTTCGTAAAGTGACTGTGAAAAATTCGCCTAATTTCGAGGATCTGAAATAGATAGCATATGTCGTTTTTGGGTCTATAAAGTCTTTTAAGAGTTTAATGATATCGTTTTGAGTATTCCTATTGGATATGGTTACATAAAGTCTAGTATTTCCGAATACTTTTTCGAATTTACATTTGATTTTATCGATATCTCCATGTGTTATTATTATTTGATGTTTAAACGTATTTAAGGATCTCTCAGAAATAGGAATTCCGAATATAGTTTGAGTTTTCTTGAGAAGAATGCACGGTTCTAGATCATCTTGATTATTTTTATCGGGAGGTTTTCTTGGAAGCTTTATTTGCACATCTGATATTATTTTTATTTTTGGATTTTCAGGTAAATGAAGTTGTAAAATTTCGTTAATGACTGATTGATCTACTGGCGGTAAATTGTCAGGGTTATCGAGAAAATCTTCGATCAGTTTGTCGATATCTCCAGGGTAGTGTTTCGAGTGCATTTAAATCTGAATCTGGGGGATTACGAGAGAGAGCATCTTCTGCGGCTTGATTATTTTCGCCTTTTTTATAGTTTGTGGTATATTCAAATTCTTCTAACTTAAGGCGCCAGCCTACTAGCCTAGAGTTGGGTTCCTTAAGAGAAAATAACCATTGTAATGATTTATGGTCGGTAAAAATAGTAAATTTGTGTCCAAAGAGATAAGGACGAAAATATTTACAGCTCCAAACTATAGCGAGTAATTCTTTCTCTATAGTGGAATAATTTATTTCTGCTGGGTTAAGAGTTCTAGATGCATAACAAATAGGATGATCATTTTGTGACAAAATTGTGCCAATTGCGTATTGAGACGCGTCTGTAGTAAGTTCAAAGGGTTGAGAAAAATCTGGGTAGGCTAAAATAGGTTCGGATATTAAAAGGTTTTTACATGTGCTGAAACAGTCAACCAATTCTTTAGTGTGTTCGACCTTTTCGTGCTTTTTTAAACATTGCGTCAATGGTTTAGTTATTTTAGCGAAATTTTTAATAAATTTTCTGTAGTATCCTAACAAGCCTAAAAATGATTTTATGTCACGTTGTGTTTTGGGTATTGGGAATTTTTGAATAGCAGCGATCTATTTACTATTGGGTTTAATTCCGTCTGCCGTTACAACATGTCCGAGAAATTCAACTTCTCTACGTAAAAACTCGCATTGATCAAGTTGAATTTTTAGGTTTGCTTCGCGTAGTTTTACGAACACTAATTTTAGATTTTGAATATTTTCTTGTAAACCGGTGCTAAATATTATAATATCGTCCATGAAGACCATACAAATTTTATTTCGCACTTCTTTAAGGACATCGTCCATGACCCTTTGAGAAGTAGAGGGTGCGTTTTTGAGTACGAAAGGCATTCGAAGGTATTCATAATGCCCATTATTTACTGTGAGCGCGGACTTTTCTATGGAGCTTTCTTCTATCTCTATTTGGTGGAATCCGCTCGCTAAGTCCAGGGTTAAAAAATATTGTAATAATAATAATAATAATAATAATAAACATCCTTTATTGCCAGCTAAATCACAAAGGACAAGGCAACGTCACACCAGTATATATGTTGCATAACAACATTAATATATAAAATATTTTAAATAGACATTCAATGATCAAACAAACAGATAATAAAATATGATTTTGACAAAACATTTTAAAATTAAATTAATGAATAAATAAATAACATTTTAAAAATTGAAGGAATAAAAACATTTCGACTTAGCATATTGTATCACAGATCTTCTGAAAATTTTATTTAAGATTTTTATGTGTTTTGGTAGTGATGATATTAGGAATCAGGATAGTTCATTGGTCATCAATACGGTTTTTTCAGGTTTGATTTTACGTCAAAATGTCTAACTCCTAATCCTGAAACTATGAGCCATTTTTGCCTACTAGAGGCATCAATCTTTTTCGGGACAATCCAAATGGGTGAAGACCAGGGGCTACACGAAGGTCTTATTATGCCTTTGTCAAGCATTTCGTTAATTTGACGATAGACTTCTTCTTTATGCACATAGGGGTACCTATATGATTTCGTATGGACGGGAATATTATCTGTTGTCCTTATTTCGTGTTTGATTTTCGAAGTAAAGGATAGTTTATCTCCGGGTTTATAGAAAATGTCTGGAAATTCTTTGCACAATTTTAAGATAGCAGCTTTTTCTTCGATGTTCATATGGTCTGTGCGAAGTGCATTTTCTAAGTCTAATTTTTGAAATTAGGATATAAAATTTTGGCAATTTTGGTGAACGTTTTCCAAAGCAAAGATTTCGAACTGGTTATCTTGAAAAGAATCTACGGGAATTGGTTCTGTTAATGTCACAGAAATAGTTTTGTTGGAATTGTTTTGAATTTCATGGGGGCAATTCGGTTTTTTGAGTGGGTCAAAATTCGAGGAATTAAAAGACCGTTGATTGTGCCTGCTTTAGTTAAAATATCTCCTTCGAAAATGGTGACTGGGATATTTTTTTGATATATTTTAACGAGAACGAAAAATTCACGTCTTCCGGTTGCCTATATTTAAATTGTATTTCAATGTTTTTGCCTACTAATTTTTATTTACTAAATCGATATTTAAATTCATGTTTATGAGATCTTGTAAACCTATAATGCCGTCGAAATAATCATGAAAATCGAATAATATGAAATCGACGACATATTTTGTTTTAAATTCCGCAAAAGCTTGTATCGAAGCCTGAAAACGTGTGGTTTGGCTACCAATTGCTGTTTTTATTTTATTGGTATATACAGCTTGTGTCAAATTTTTCCGCTATGGATGGTTTTAGAACAGAACTCGAGCTTCCTGTGTCAATTAATAATTTAATTTTTGGTTCATTAATTTGTACGTATGGAAGTGCGTTGCTAGAGGAAATATTTATATCTATCAAGGTTGGGAGTCGTGCGGACCTGTGTCCTGAAAATTATGCAGGTCGTCTATCTTGGTTTCATGGTAGGTCTGCTTTTGATTGTCATTTCTTTGGAAATGCTTGTCGTATGTTGGGGTTTCGGTATTATCATCATAATAGTTTTGGGGTCGAAATAACAATTATCAGATAACTGTTATACATTTCGTCGTAATATTCATTCGAGTGTAATTCCCCGAAGACAAAATTTGGTTTTTGGTTGTTAAAATTAGGCCTGAAAAAGTTTTGATTTGAAAAGTTTTGATTCGGCGGGTTTCGCCTGTTTATGGCAATTGGATTCCTAGATGTGGTTGACTTTGGTGTGGGTTTCGGAAATTGTTGAGCCTGATTTGGATTTGGCTTAAACACTTAAAAACATCTTCTGAGGAATTTGACGTGTTTGTATATTTATAGGTTGGTTAGACCAGACAGATTTAGGTGTAAAATTCCTATTTTGTGTATTTGGCATATTTTGGGGAACAAAATTAAGAGACTAAAACTTGTGCTGGGAAAATTATGAAAAATGTTTTGTTTATGATTGGGTATATTAAATATTATTTCTTACATTTCTATCATTATAAAGTCTTTCAAAATTTTCAAATTCGCTAACATATACCGTCTCTTAAATGTGCCATGTGTTCTTTAAAACGAATGTTTATGGAGCGTTTAGTTTGCAGTCATTACAGCTAATTTCATAGATGCCACCAAAGATTTTTTAAACTGTTCTCCGTTTTCTATTCTACTCTAAAATCTACGTTTTTAAAGACTTTTTTTAGACCTCTCGTATATCTGGGATCATATGGGATTACTATGAACTTATTGGAAGCCTCAGCTGCTTGAAGAGTAGCATTCTTATGCTTATGTCTATTTACTAATTTATGTACAAAATTATCATTATATCCATTACTTTTAGCTATATTTTTATTCCGATTCATTTCATTGTTAAAACGTTTTTTACTTAATGGAAATTTAACTAACCTGTGAGTTAAGAAATGAAAAGCGGCCATTTTGTGTTGACGGCAATGAAATGAGTCGGATGATATATACCTATCAGCATTAGTAAATTTCCTATATATATCAAATTCTAATTTATCGTTATTTCTAATAACTGACGTGTCGAGAAAAGGTAATTGCCCATTGTTCTCCTTTTCGTACGTAAAATTAATGGAAGTATATTTATTGTTTAATGTTTCTAAGAAAGTGGCCAATTTTTCTGTTTCAGTATCAAAAATAGCAAATATATCGTCTACTTATCTATACCACACCCTTGGGAAATACTTGAGTTCTTTTTTGAGTCGGGTTTCTAATCTACCCATAAATAAATTTGCTAGGAATGGACATAAGCAGTTGCCCATCGCAGTTCACTCGAGTTGTTTATAATATTTTTTGTTGAACTGAAAAAAATTTTTTTGATTCATACATAATTTTGGGAGAAGCAAATATTTATCAATAATTTCAGTTTTCAAATTATTGAGTTCAAGTAGTTCTTTAGGTACTCTAAAGTTAGTGGTATGGGTACACTAGGAAAAATGGAAACGTTCTTAATTTTATCTAAGAATTCTAACGAGTAACCTCAAAGTTATCGTACGAGATATTTAATTTGCTGAATTCTCCTACTAACCATTTTGAAATATTGTACGTTGGTGATCCAACAGCTGAAACAATAGGTCTCATGGACTTCCCAGGTTTATGGATTTTGGTTTATGGAATTTAGATAACTGTGGGTTACTATGTGTTAGTTTGAATTTTAGTTTATCGGATACAAGTTTTTACACTGTTCTAAGGTACCTTTTACTTATGTTATCATTTTTGATAACGGTTTTTTCTCAATTAGGAGTTTCCTCGTTATGATTTTTTTCCATTATTCAGGAATAGTGAATTTTGTGCAAAATTTGAGGTCAATTGGATAGTTATTTTTTTTAGTAATAATTTTTTAAACATTGTTTCGCCATATTGGATATTTGCAAAAACATTACTAGGTCATTCCCATATGACCCTTAATTTTTGACTAAAATTTGAAGTAAATCTGGTAAGCAATTTTAAAGCTATAGTGTCAGATAGACAGACAGACCGACAAGAGGACCGACGGAATTGATAAACATATTATTTGGCACCTAGGGACGTTAAAACGTGAAGATATGTAAACCGTGAGAGGGTGATTTTTTTCACGATTACAAACATTTTATTTGGCCATCATTTTATTCGGCTATCTTGAATTAGTACCACAATTTTAATAACTGACCCATTTTATTTAGCCACCATTTTGTTCGGCAATCTTAAAGTAGTATCACAATTTTACTAGTTGATCCCTATACTACAATTAGTTATGGCACACAATTTGAAATCAATCCATTAAGTAGTTTTTGAGGTTGAATTTTTAATATTTTTTTAAGCCGCCATCTTGGATTCGTACCAAAATTTTGATTCCAACCATTACCAAGTCGTCCATATATGATCCTTAATTTTTTACCAAAGTCAACAGGTAGACCGACGGAATTAAGAAAACATGTTTTCGGCATGTAAAATATCGATTACAATGGGAAATAAAAATTCTTAAAATTAATAACATTTTATATTATATTATAATCCTGATTTTAATATGTTTATTGTAGTTAATGTCTCTTGCTAACAAATCCTCATCAGGGCTGGCAGGAATACTAGAGTTACCAGTTAAAACTGCTTCCGCCTCCGATGATCCGAACGCACTAATTTACATTATTTCTATAATAAGCGAACAAAGGTCTGCAGCCTGCAGCAGCAGTTCGCATCTTTATTTGGCTGACAGATATTTACCATTGCATTGCCATAGCAACCAGGGCCGGATTAGCGTTTGAAGAGGCCCTAGGCTAAAAATTACCTAGGGCCCCTAATCAGAACATTTAGAATATTTTATGGTAGAATTTTTTTTTGGTTAACGTAAAATTTGTAATAAAACTAGGTAGTTTTTAAAAGTATATAATAATAACTTTATTCAAAACACATCAAAAATCAATAAATATCTAAAAACATTAGCCTAAAACATTTTCGTTAAAAAAAATATAAATACGTGGTGATATGTACTTAAATAAATGCTCGTTTTCGTGATTTTTGGGTTGCAAAACTTTCAATAATATTTTCGTTTGGAATTTTATTGAGAAGATCGTGTTCTATCGCCAATAAAGAAAGTTGATTAGTTTTTTCATCACCTAATGAATTTCTCTTATGACTTTTTACCCTTTCTAATGTAGAGAATGATCTCTCCCCACTGCAGTTAGTTACTGCCATGGATAAAAATATCCTTAATGCAATATCTACGTTTGGAAAACTACACGTTAATTTCTCTTGTCTTATAAATTTTAACATTTCCCTTGGATTGGTAATTCCCGAATTAATTTCGGAGATAAAATATTTAAAGCGAATACATTCGGCTCCTAAACTTCGATCTAAATCGTTTGGATAGTGCTCCTGGAGTAAATTTGCCTGTATTATAATATTCTCTTCTGAATAATTTTCTAGATATAAAAACCCAAACATATTTGAAACGTTAAGATAAGCAGTTTGTCGACCCCTGAGTTCCGCAAGAATGTTATCGATTATAACATAGAAAGTATTTATGAGCATATTATCTCTACCACTGAATTCAACTTCACCCTCTTTATGTTCGTCAAATTGTAGTTTTCTGTTTTTTTTTTCTTTTATTATCGTATTTGTATGTGGAACAGTTTGTAAGTTTTTTGCCACACTCTTCGTAATATGCAAAACGTTCGCGTTGTTGTAAAACATGTTTAATTAATGAATCATACAAATTGACTGCTAAGGAAACATCGAGTTCAGTAGCTTGTAATGATTTACTAACCTTATTAAACTCTGTTAAAATATCGTCCCATAATTTTAACAAAATCCCAACTTCCAATTCTTCGAAATTCCTTTTGCTTGAACTTTTGAATTATTTGGTTGTGTAATATCATTTTCGATAACTTCTAATGACTTTTTAAACCCAGAAAATCCTAAAATAATTGCCCTACTAGAATTCGCGCGAGCAGACCATCGAGTAACAGATAATTTTTTTGGAACGAGAGCATTGGGAATTTTATTGAGTTCTTCTGTCATTATTTGCCACCTATGTGTGGAAGCTAAAAAAAAATTATAAATTTCTTCTAAAAACATAAAAAATGAAGTAGCCATATTACAACACTGAGCTGCACATGTTCCTACCAAGTTAAGAGAGTGTGCCGCACAGGGGACAAATAATGCTAGAGGATTCCTTTTTTTAATGAGAGCTTGCAATCCTGAATATTGACCGGACATATTATTGGTGTTATCATAAGACTGGCCCCTACAGTCTTGAATATTTAAGTGTAGCTGGTCTAATATTTTAAGAACTGCAGTTTCCATGTCAACTGCCTTATGGCCAGTATTACTAATAAAGGTAACAAAACGTTCTATAGGAGAGCCATCACATATTACGTATCTAAGAATAAAAGTAAGCTGGTCCGAATGACTAACATCAGGCGTTGAATCCACGCAAATGGAAAAATATTTAGTTTTTACGATCTGGCTTCACTACTAATAAAATCACGAACATGCTTTGATACAACTTCAATAAACTCGTTACAAATAGAAGATGATAAATATGAAACATTACCGCGTCCTGGATTTCCATATTTTTGTAAGTGGTTATTCAAAAATGGATCAAATTGAGCTATTAACTCCAAAAGTCCCAAATAATTGCCGTTGTCATTTCTTCCAAACTTCTCTGTTGTGCCTCTGAATGCCATACCTCGACTTGCCAAGAATTTAATTGTAGACAAAACGCGATGGAGAATTTTTATCCAGTAGTTTTTTTTCCTCTAAATATTGTTTTTCAATTTCTGTATCTATTTTGCCTAAAGTACTGGAACGAGTTAAAAATATTTTTGTGTTATTTAAATGTTCTTGCGAAGCTTCATGTTTTTCAATTCTAATAATATTTTTCCAATCGTTAAATCCTTTAACAAAAGATTTTTCACGATCCCTACTAAACAACGTACACGGTAAACAGAAAACAGAATTCGTAGACACAGAATATAAGAGCCACTCCCGCCGAACTTCTTCACCATTTCGAAGTTAAAATTTTTTTAGATGCGTAACGTGATTGTAAGCCTTCATACACTCTTTTTGAGTTTTCAAAATCAAAGCTGTTTAAGTCCTGTACTATCGGATTTTTTATAATAAAGTTAATGGTGTCTGAGTTAACTGTGATTTTTGCAGGATCGCCAAAATTGCTTGTGTCAGTGTCATTCTCATTGTTTTCAATTTTATTAGCGGTGAGCCGGAGCGAAGAATCTAAAAAAAAATATGCGCTTGCTTTTGTTTTAAAACATAGAATAAATAAAGGATTTCAGAATTTTTTACGAAAAACAAAGAAGCCTATGGTTGGTTTAGAATAGAAAAAATCCTGTATGTTACACATAATAAATTATAAATACCTTCCAAATTTGTTCTTGAAGTTCCTGGTAAATTATCATATGGCAAATGAATAAAATTGGACTTATGTGATTGCTCACTATCAATATGTGGTTTTTTAAAAAAAGTGTTTATTTTTGGAACATTTTCTATAGCTTCCGCGTGCCTTGCAGCCTTTTCTTTAGCTATTTTACGCTTTTTGGCTCCACTTGGATAGTTACGCATTTTAGTCAATGATATACAGATATATACTGTATATAATGTATCACATCACGTATAATTTACACTATGCACTAATCAACTAACTGTGTTTTTTAATACATTTAGTAGTATGTACAAAGTATTACCTTAATATTAAATATGAAATTCGTGTGGATTTTATTAGACCGAAACCGCTATCGTACCACACGGATTGAAATTCTGGGATTCACACGAGTTTTATTTAGTGTTGCCACCACTTCGACAGTCGAGCGCGTCATTCCAGCCAAGAAAATGCGCTAATTTGCAGCTAGAAGCGCTTTCTTTTATTGACAGCATAAAAATAATAGTCCCTATCAGTTTGGCAACGCCGTTGAAGGCTTTCAAATTAAAAGCTATTTTGTTTTTCGATATGATTTAAAAGCAAAACTCAAACTTTGTGGCATTTTTTTTTAGACCACACATAATAATAATAAGCACGGCAGCTTTCCGTCAGGCGAGCAGGGCAATGGGTGGATAATCCCTTTTTCTCTATTATACCTACCAATCTTCCCTTGAGCGCCACTTAATTTTAAGTTTTTTAAATTAAAAAATTAAAGGTAATTAAATGTAATAATTAGTAATTAATTAAAATTAAGAAAAGTTAATTACTGAAAATAGTTGATAGTTAATCCTGAAAATAGAACAGCTTTGTCTGATGCCAACTTCAAGTAACTCAACAAGTTTCCCAATATAGTAATATTTATTATTGAAACAAATGGCAAAATTGACACTAATGACACATGGATGCACGGCGTGACACTGTTGTCAAGTCGAAAATAGCGATTTTGTTTGTTAAACTTCATTCCTAGTTTTGTTAGTGTGTTCTTTTATCGGATGAAAAGAAAAGAAAACACGAAAGTGAGTTTGAATATGTGAATACTCTTGCTCGTTTTATAGAAATCCGCAATCCGCTATATTATGGGCTACGCGCAATTATGAAAAAAAGCGCGCTTCTCGATGAGAAAAAATTCGCCAATTTCGCGGAAAACGCGCTCTGTTGGCCACACTGGTTTTATTTCAGAGAAGAGTACAGAAGCGTTCGTCGGCGTCGGCCAATATCTTAATCGCAATAAAAACTGACATTAGCGGTTCGTGAGGGCCGCCCCGCGCTAGATTTAGTATAAATAATGATAATTATTTTCGTTATTATTATTATTTTTATTATTTTTATATCATGGTCAACATATATTAAATATGTATTTTTTAGATTTTCTTTCCCCCATTAATTCAAAATTTTTCAAGGGCCCCCGCAAGTCAAGGGCCCCTAGGCTATAGCCTACTTAGCCTATTGGATAATCCGGCCCTGATAGCAACTGCCGTAAACAAATCTAAGCGTGAAAGCCGGCGTGCGGGGGAAGTCTGATGCGGAATTTGTTACTGCTGGTTGTGATTCCCCAACCGGTCGCTTTTATGAAAAGGTGTTCAGTGCGCTACGTTTTGAAGTCATTATTATTTTTTTAATATATAACGCACTAGTTTTGATATAAAATAATGGTAGAATTAAGTAAATAATGCGAATTTATATAAAACACACTAATAATAAAAATGTAGATTATACAATGCTTAATATTTTAATAATATTTTTATTTTTAAGTAAATTGATTGGAAAATGTAGTATTGTGTGTATTGTTCTGAATTCAGGATCGGATAGTTCGATGGCTCGATCTGCTAGACCTATAACGACCGTTTTTTTTAGGTTATAGGGTGACTTGACTCAAAATTTAAATACCTGGAAGACCACGGTTTTTTTTGTAAACCTTTCGGTTTTTATGTTTTCTTCTATATGATGGAGTGTTACATCCAGTAAATTTATTTTATTTTCGTTTTCAATCTCAATAGTGAATTGTAGCTTTTCGTGATACTTTTTTCGAGAATGTTAGTAGCTGAATTGATACAGTCTTCCACGTGTCTATAAAAAAAGGGGATGTTAATATCTAGATTACCTAAAACCTTTTCTTCCAGATTGACGCCCCGAGAGGGCATCCTTCAATTTGCTTGTATATTCCATTTTCATAAGTAAAATATATAGAGTTTAAAGTTAATTCGACTTCTTTTAAAAATTCGCCTTGTGAAATGTCTGTTGTATTTTATTTCATATTTTCTTAATTATTTTTATTACTGAAGAAATAGACACGTTATACAAAGACACTACGTCAAGGGAGATTAGTAAATAGTCTTTAAATAAATTAACATTTTTGAGTTTTTCTTTGAAATATCTCGAATGTTTTATATAGTATATGTTTTTATATACTATATTATTAGATGACAATTTGTTGAAATTATGCTTTAAAAAGTTTTGGAAGGCCGTTATTTTCAATGATGCATTCCGTATTTTTAGTTTCTTAGTGGTATTAGGAGAGATATATAGATCTTTTTTCCAAGAATGAATCAGCTCATTATTAGTTTTTTGATATTTGTTGGAAAGATTTGTTCTTATTTTTTATACATTTTTTGTCATTAAGTAGGTCTTTCATTTTTTTGTCGAATTCTTGCGAGTACATAATCACGGTCTTGTTAGTTTTGCCTGTTTTCTTTTAAAAAAGTTTCCTTTTTTTTAACTTCTTTATTGATTTTATTTTTTGACTTTAGATTTTTTAATTTATGTATAAAACTTGTTAAAATGTTGCACGTTTTTACCCTTAACTATATATTATAATGAGCATGGGTGAAGAAATGCTAACCTGCTACCAGGTCAAAAGGTCATACGGAGAAGACATAGTAAAAGAGTCGAAGGATTACGAAAATACATCAAGAAAGTTAGCTAACCAGAATATATTTTTATTACTTTGTAAATCTGAAAAACTTTTCAAATTATCACACTTAAAATTTACAAATGTAAACCTTGAACGTAGATATAAAGAGACGATTCTACCAAAATTCAGATTAACGTTAATACATTTATTAAACAACAATTGTTATAAACAAATTAACTAAAGTATCTATCTACCGAAAAACCCAAATCAATATTTCAAACCAATAAAAAGTTAAAGTTTTAGATAGGTATCCAATTATAATTAAAAAAAGAACAAATGTTCCAAATCGATAACTAATCGTTCACAATCCATAATGTTTAAAGAATTATATAATTTTATCTACACTATCTACAGGATGACAGGAATATAACACATCGGCTTTGATAAACTTTGGTCAATATTCTTTATTTCCTACCCCCCGCCCCCCCGCTGCATAAATAAAATCCGTATTAAATACTTTCACGCTCCGTATGTCAAACATATAGAAACCATAATGATCCCTGACGCTGATTACACCCCTTATGTATATAACATTCGCAAATCTTAATGATCTGTGATGGTTATATAACTAAAATATTAATATTAAATAGGATATTTCTATGACTAAAAAGTTTGTATCGGGAATATAACATGTAGGGCAGCCATGTCAAACTCAAAGTCACTGGTGGGCCAAAAGTTTGAAGACCATCGACTAGGTGGGCCGCAAAACTTTATCTTAAAGAAGTCAAAATACTAAAAATCTTGAGAAAAAGTACTATTATAGGACAATTCTGTTTTTTAAATTTCCAATAAAAAGGAGATTACAAAAAACTACAAGCATTAAATTCTTTTGCCGGATATTTGACATCTTTTGTCTTTAATTAAGTTGTTTATTTGTGGCGCGAATTTATCGGCGGAAATAACTTTTAAAATTGCGTCCAAGTGTGCGTCCGTCAATCGCGATCTTGCGTGAGATTTATTTCCTTTCATCAAAGAAAATAGTTGTTCACACTTCCAAATATTGATAGGATTTTTCAGGCAAATTTTCTCATTTCTTGGTATTGTAACTTGTAAAATTCGAATGTACCAACACTATCAAATTTTTGTTTTAAATGGGTCTGACACTGAAACTCAATTACTTCCATTTGCAAGTGAGGGGAAACTTTATCAATATCGATAGTGAAAAGCCCAGTAAATAGAGAGAAATTGTTTTCTTGGGGCTTAAAATCTTGAAAACGCTTCTCAAATTCTGCCAGAAGGCTTCTCATTTTCTCTGAATATATTTGTATGATATTGAGACACTTGTGCTTTCCTGATATGCCTTACAAGTCAGAAAATGTGACAGATTATCCTCTGCAAACTGTTTTTCCCACAACATCATCTTACATTTGAAAGCTTTCACATGATCATGCATATCTGTAACAACTTGTCGTGGTCCTTGCAATTTTCTATTTAAGTCCGTCAAGTGTTTTATGATATCTACCATAAATGAAAAATCTTGAAAAAAGGTACATCTCATAATAAGCTGACATTTTCTCCTTTTGTTTCCATGAAAGCGCGTATTCCTTCTTTGACTTTCTAAAACCGGTCGAGTACCATAGAACACGAAAGCTATCGCACCTCTGCATAATACGGTAAACCAGTATACTCACTTTCTAAATCACGTAAAAGTGCAGAAAACTGTCGCTGATTGAGGCCTCGTGACCTTATGAAGTTTATAATTTTTTTCACTGACTTTAAAAAACTTTCGAATTTGATCACTTTTGAGCATAAAACTTCTTGGTGGATTTTACAATGAATATGATGAAAATCTGGTTTGTCACTGCCCGTTCCTCTGATCTTTGTCTCTAACATTTTAACGAAGCCATTTTTGACTCCAGTCATTGAGGGAGCTCCGTGTGTTGCAATGGAACACAGTTTTGACAAATCTAAATTGTACTTTTGCAGAAGTCCCTAAACAACATTGAAAATATCTTTCTCAGTAGTTGTATCATGCAATGGTACTAATTCCAGTAATTCTTCATACACATTGATATCTGTATCAACCGCACGAAGAAAAACAGCGAGTTACGCCACACCACACATATCCGTACTTTCGTCACAGGCAACAGAAAATGTAATGAAAGAGTCTGATTTTGTTTTTATCTGATCACTTATATTGGCAGCCAACTCAGTAACTCTTTCAGCGACAGTATTCCGTGACAAGGATATATTTTGAAATGCCTTCACGTCCCGGGACTCACAATTTCCGCGGCTTTTACCAGATACTCTTTTATAAATTCACCTTCAACAAATGGTTTTGAGTGTTTCGCGATCAACTCCGACAGAATGTTCAGATAGTGTCATCTCTGTTTTTGCGCGATAGAATTTCATGGAACAAGCCAGATAACGTTTGGCTTTAGGTTTTAGGCTGAGTATGTGTAGTTCATGCTCCTAAACATAGATGGCACTATGTACAATTGTACATTTTATTATACCAATCGTTGTTGCAGCGGCGCGCGCTTTCAAAAACGGTTTTCAACTTGTTCGCGGGCCGCATTATCTGGCTGTTTTCAAAACTGATTTCGGCCGTAGAAAAATGCTCACTGGGCCGCATGTCTGACATGGCTGATGTAGGGCAATACCAGAAGCACTGGCCACTGACCACTAGCCAAGGGGCGTAGGGGGCCGCTGCCTTGTTCAAGACGATTTTAATATGTGAAATTATATATACTTTATCGCACAATTACGACGTAGGCTAGTAGTAATGAAGAAGCTAGACTAACTTAAACCTTTTAGAAGCCGTATTTCTTAATGGTTTTGGTCTTATGACTATGAAACTTTGTCCTATTTCGCAATTTTAGCAGTAGTGTGTGAAAAACCAACATTTTATTTATTCGAATTTGACGGCTTTTTAAACATCTCCAAGGATGCTATTTCCAGGGATGAGAGAGCGGGGGCCATGTCCTAGTAAATAATTATTTTCTTAGTTTTATGTTGTTTTAATTCTCCTCCCCTTTTACTCTAAAAACGAAACTGAATAGCTCTGATAGAATTAATACTTAACGAACACTATAAAATCTCTCCGCCCAGAAATATTTTTTATGGCTACACGACTAGCCTGAAGTTTAGCAATATAAAAGATATATAAATGTATCAGTTAATTGAAAACCATCTTTTTGAATTCGTTTTTATGCTCACCTTCACACAAAAGTGGTCATTTGCTTCTTTCTAATGTATGATGCATGCATAATTTTTATTCTCCTTCAGATTTTTTACCATTTTTAGTCAGTAAATTGAGTGAATATCGAAAACAAAAAATTGAAAGTGCATATCGAAAACAAATAAAACTCACCGTTTAAAATTTATCTAACAATACTTTACATTTCAGAGTAATTTAACTAAAGTGGCAGACTTGAATAGCTGGTGCTCTGCCTTTGATAAATGAAACGTGAAACGTTAATACCGATAGCTCAGATAGCATTGCACATTTTAATAATACAACTTTGTAATGTACCCCTACAGTCATAAATCGGAGTAATTTTTTTAATATTTAAAGTTTGGTGTAATGCGCGGAAAGTTTAGCGTTTAACAGAGAAGAATCGCTGGCAGAACAATCATCAAATTGTAATCAGGGGCGCACTAAATCATTTCTCCGCTTGGTTGGAATGGCGCGCCAGCTGTTCGAATGCTGTTTTGGCCTAATAGACATTATCTGGTGGCCTGGCGCTAGATGGCTCCATATTACGTTTCAGTTGTCCCTTACAACTTTAAATTAGATAGAAAACGAGAGTTTACCCCGTTATAAGATCGTTTTTTTTTTTGTTTGCGATGGAATAAGGGTTATCTGAAATCCTAGATTATTTCGTCGTTTACTTTAATATGGACATTAACTCGTTCGTCATTTTTAAATAAATGACCAAAAGTCTATTTGCAGTTTCTAAGCAAGCTTTTGAAAAAAAGTTATTATTTCACAACATATTTAAAATGCGTATTTGGTTTATTTTGTGGCAAACATCATCTAGCATTTTCATCTCAAAAGTAATATTTAGGAAACATTGCGACATATTCCTTTGAGTTCCAGATAAAAATATTTATCTTCTCCTTTATCTCTATGTACTTAAGTTTCTTGTTAATGTATTTTAAGTCAAATGAGATTAAAACGTAGATGACACAGAATCCGTTTCAAAAACAGTTATTTATGTTTACCGTATTCGGAGTGGTACGTTCCCATCGTTTTTTTTACTGTAAACATTATTAAAATATTTTTTTAGGATTAAATTTGTTATTTGTATTATATAATAAATAATGACAAATTACGCGTTACTTTTAAATTTGATTAACCATTTTAAATATTTAAAATGCACCAACTCTTGACCTACCCATATTTTACTTTCCATTTCATTATTATCCATGCAACAACAACCAAGAAAGAAAGAAAACCGATTACTTTGCTGGACCATATCCCGTATTCTCTTATTTTGCTTAATGGTAAGAAGTAAATTGTTTTACATTTTTTTGGGATACATTTTACTACTTGATTTAAGATTTAAGATGAGTCTATCGTCTTTAAAGTTTAGGACATAAAATCCAACCCAGTCATATAACATCAATCATTTTTGTTCCTTGGAGCCGGATATATAAATACTCTTATTAAACTTTTTTGATTGGGGTTACTACCTTGGTTTTGCAACTTTGTATAATTTTGAGTCCAAATATAAAATAGTCATGTTTCTGGCGTAAACATTTTAACTCTATGTCGATCTCTATACTGCATTAATATAATGTAGTTAGCATTATTACAGTTTTCGTACTTTCATTGCTACTTGTCGATATTTTCTTTTTAACACAATTTACTACGCTGTAATCTGTAACCACTGTTATCGAACTAGCATATTTAAAAATACGGTAGATATATTTTAAACTTTATCTGAATTTTAAGATTTTTAAGATTTACTATTGAAAAGTGCATGTGCTCCTGCTGGATATTTACTACGAATGTCATATTGGAATTCTGAATAGTGTAATTTAGAATGGATGGTAATAGAGAATACTTAATTTCAATTTTCTTCCTAACCTCCTTTTTAAATAAATTTTTATTTGCTATCTTATTTGCAACCCAAAACACTACTTGTAAGTTTTTTTATAGTTGCCACTTGCATTTTTTTGGTGGCATTTCTTGGATATAATATTTATTTGTATTAAACTTGTAATGGCGATATTGTACAATTGAGGTAGAGCACTTCTACGGGGTTTATACGAAAAGTAACAGTTAAATAAATATTGTGTATTTAGTTACTTCTCAAACTTTAAACGTATAAACCTCTAATAAAGACTTCTATGCGTGTGCGTGAAGTGAACACAAGACAGTAAGAACAATACTACAATACGCGCTACTTCGCTCCGGAATAAACGGAACACTACTACGGTCATAGTGATCTTAGTTACATAATACTTCGTATACTTACTGCTACAGTTCGGGACTACAGACCTATATCCATAGATATAAGTTTAGTGCCGCATTACGCGTGTTAAGTGCTTAAACAATATATCAAAGGACACGGCTCCTAACCATATTGAATTCTATTCGGATTAATACAACTTCGGTAAGTCGATACATAAAAGTTTGGCGACGAGGATAATCGGACTTACGGTGTGTTAAAGTGAGAGAACTATATACTTCAATCATACTAAACTACTCCTACCAAATATTCGTGCAAATTCTGCTATACGATTTTTAACTGCAATTCTTGACGACTCGTCCAAGGCAAAAAAAAGATATTTATATATAAATAAATATATTTTAAAATTGTCCTAGCTAGAAATTAAATACTGTTTACAACCTCGGACTTCTTTCGTGCGGTGATAATATTTTGTTGCATTATTACAATAAAACAAGAAATTTTGTTTTTGGGAATACAAATTTAAATTTTACGATGGGAAATAAAACAGCAGAAAGTGCTTCTACTAGTTCACATATTTTTCAAATACGTCCACCGGAATTTGACCCGGAATGTTTTGAGTTTTCTACTTGGTTTATAAAATTTGAAAATTTTTTGACACTTAGTTCAATAACAAGTGAGGATTTAAAACGAGCTCTACTTATTGACTCGTTGAGTACCGGGCCATTTCATGCTTTAGTTTCTTTATGTTTGCCAAAATCCCCGAAAGATTTTTTGTTCAAAGAACTTGTTGAGAAGTTAAATACGAATTATAGGCGTGTAACTTTTGTCTCCACAGAACGATTTAAATTTTTTTCGCATAAGTAGGCAAGTGGACAAACTTTAAATGATTATGCAAACAATTTAAAGGATCTTACACAAAAATGCAATTTTCCTAGTTACTTCTATGAAGATGCTTTAATCACAGCTTTTTTAATTGGCATCCAAAATGATTCTATAAGAAAACAATTACTTCAGAAAGATTTGAAGACTTTTTCGGAAACTTTAGAAACAGCTCTTACAAATGAAGGCTTATTACACAATAATTTTCAGAATCGTGATTACAATACAAATAAAACAAATTTCGGACATACAGTGGGGCATAAACAACAAGGTTCTACAAAAACGGCTTGTCACTCCTGTGGGGGTATGCATTTACGCACAAACTGTCGTTTTAAGGATGCAGTTTGCAGAAATTGTTCTACAAAAGGCCATATTGCAAAAGTTTGTAGGAAATCAAGTACTTCGGGTAGAAAAAATATTTTTTCTGGTCCACATCATGGAAACATCCACAAAATTTTTCGAAGAAAACTCATAATGTTTTTGTTAATACTGAGCAAAATTTGGAAGATAATTTTGATATTTTAGAAATAAATAAAATTAATACTTTGAATAAAATTCACACTCCTGCTATTAAAATTCCAATTCGGATAAACAACAATACAATAGAATTTGAGTTCGACACGGGAAGTTGCGCAACTATTGCCAATGAAAACGTCTGGAATGATATCGGAAAACCAGAACTACTACCACCTTCTACTATTTTATCCAGTTTTTCAGGTCATTCGATTGATTTAATGGGAGAGACAATAGTAAAGGTTAAAATATTAGAACAGGAAAGGGTTTTAAAATTATTTTTCTGTCGTGGAAATGGAAGTAACCTCTTAGTAAGAGACTGGATTTCAGAGTTAAATCTTACTTCTTATTCAATAAATGAGTTAGGAAACTCATACATATTTTCTGTGACTACTACTTCCACTCCTAAGATTTCTATGAATTCTTCAATAAGAAATCCAAATCTAGAGAAAATTATTTCTGCATATCCGGATATATTTGACGAACAATTAGGCCATTGTACCAAATTCAAGGCACATTTAGAGCTTAAATCTGATGCAAAACCAATTTTTTGTTGAGCACGTCCTTTACCGTTTTCTGTTAGAGATAAAATAGAAGAGGAAATTAATACAATGATACAAAAGGGAGTTTTAAAACCTGTATCGTATTCACAATGGGCAGCTCCAGTTGTTCTTGTAGTAAAGAAAGGAGGACAAATTCGCTTGTATGCTGATTTTAAAACAGGACTCAACAGTAGTTTAAATATCCATCAATGTCACCTTCCGCGTCCAGAAGAAATTTTTGCAACCCTGAATGGAAGAAAAATGTTTAGAGTTATTGATTTCTCTGAAGCTTATTCTCAAATTGAATTGGATTCCTCTAGTAAAGACTTTTGTGTGATTAATGCACATAAAGGACTATTCAGCTTTCAAAGACTTCCATATGGAATTGCTTCCGCACCTGGTATATACCAAAATTTAATGAATCAAATGTTAGCTGGACTTCCAGGCACTGCGTCATATTTGGACGATGTTATTATTACGGGAGAAAATGAAAAACAACATTTACAAAATTTAGAAAGAGTATTTCAGAGAATACAAGATTTTGGACTTCGCATTAAATTAGAAAAATGCAAATTTTTGCAACCAAATGTTGAATATTTAGGATTTATTATTTCTTCAGAGGGTCTTCACAAATCACCAAATAAGGTTGAAGCCATATTAAAAATGCCAAGGCCTACTAATTTAGAAAAACCACAGTCATATTTAGGCATGATTAATTATTACTCCAAGTTTATACCTAAATTAGCAGATTTATGTTACCCACTTAATAAACTTCGACGGAAAAATGTTTCTTGGCAGTGGTCTGACGAATGTGATCAACCATTTCTGACAATCCAAAAAGAGTTAGCTTCTTCAAAATTTCTTGCTCATTATGACCCTAATCTACCCTTAATTTTGTCCGCTGATGCTTCTTCTATAGGAGTCGGTGCTGTTATTTACCACCGCTACCCTGATGGTTTTGAGAAACCCATTGCGCATGCGTCCAAAACACTAAAACCTGAAGAACAGCGATATTCTCAGATAGAGCGTGAAGGACTAGCAATCGTCTTCGGAATTCGAAAATTTCACCAATATTTGTGGGGCAGACATTTTCAGCTACTTACAGATTATAGACCATTACTTTCTATTTTTGGTTCCAAGAAAGGTGTCTCAACTACTACAGCTAATAGACTACAGCGTTGGGCAATACTACTTATGGGTTATTCGTTCGATATGAACTATATCCCAACTTCAAAGTTTGGACAAGCTGACGGATTGTCTAGATTACCAATGTGACCAGATGACCGTTTTGATAAAATTGGGTATAATTTTGATTATGTAATTTCAAATATTATAGAAACTACTCAGAAAAATATTCCAGTAAAATGCGATGACATAATAAGAGAAACTTCCACAGATCCTACACTACAAAAGATTAAATTTTTTATTTTAAATGGTGGGCCTAAAACTTGTCACGATAATGACATAAAACCATATTTTACTAAACGTAACGAATTATCAATACAAAATGACTGTATTTTATGGGGAGTCAGAACGACTATTCCGAAAAATTTGCGTTCAAAAATTCTTAAAGATCTACATTCAACGTACGCAGGGATTGTACGTATGAAAGCTGATGCACGTAGATACCTGTGGTGGCCTTTCTTAGACTCCGATATAGAAACAATTTCTTACAATTGTACTGCATGTGCTTCTATAAATAAAAATCCTGCTAGAGTACCTATAAATAACTGGCCTACTGCTTCGAAACCCTAGTATAGGATTCACATAGACTACGCGGGACCTTTTAAGAACTCTATGTTTCTTATCATTATAGATACTTACTCTAAATGGTTAGAAATCATACCTACCAAAAATACCAGCTCCGGAACTACTATAAACATTATAAAAGATTTATTTATCAACTATGGATTAGTACATGAAATTGTGTCAGACAATGGTACAGCTTTCACTTCTGGCGTTTTTCAAGAATTTTGTAACCATTACGGCATAAATCATATTACTACACCTATCTATCATCAATCTTGCCAATAATGGCCAAGCTATGTACAGTCGTTCAAGTCAGCTATAAAGAAAATATGTTTGACAGTATCAGAAAATTTTGTACCACAACACATAAAAAATTATCTGTTCAAGTACAGAAGCACCACCCATCCTACCATTAATGCTTTACCGAGTGAACTATTTTTGGGAAGACAGATTCGTACAACTTTAGACTAATTGAACAAATAGGCACTCAAGTGTGGATGGTTCAAATTAATAATAAAAAACTAAAAAGACATTCTAATCAAATAAAACACTATAAAGGGCAAGAAGATACACAGAATGAAATTGAACTTGAATTACTATTGGATACACAAACTCCTTCTACGAGTACGCAAAATGGTAGTTCTGCAACTATTAAGCAAGAAAAAAGACTTTCCTTGCCAATTGCTTTGTGGAAGCCGCAGAGGCAGTGTGGACCACCTTCAAGGTTAGAATATAAGCCTAAAGAGGGGGACAATTAAATAGTTAATTTGTACTTTAAAATTCCGATTTACTTTTAAACAATTGTTTTCAAAATTGTTTATTTAGGGTGAGGGAATATTGTGTATTTAGTTACTTCTTAAACTTTAAACGTATAAACCTCTAATAAAGACTTCTATGCGTGTGCGTGAAGTGAACACAAGACAGTTAGAACTATACTACAATACGCGCTACTTCGCTCCGGAATAAACGGAACACTACTACGGTTATAGTGATCTTAGTTACATAATACTTCGTATACTTAGTGCTACAGTTCGGGGCTACAGACCCATATCGACAGATATAAGTTTAGTGCCGCACTACGCGTGTTAAGTGCTTAAACAATATATCAAAGGACACCGCTCCTAACCATATTGAATTCTATTCGGATTAATACAACTCCGGTAAGTCGATACATAAAAATAAAAAAAATTCTCCAGTAAGGATCAAATTTTAAAAACCTAGAGACAAATTGCCATTTCACTCCTATCGTTCATTACTGATGCAGCCATAATTGCTAAAATTGACGATTCTGATTGTGTTTATAATACACTATAGAAATCTTAAAAAGATATGAAAGATTTCGAAAAACACTATAATAATTTAATTATTTTCCTTGTTTCGTTATAAAGCAATTGCAGTTTTTTTACGAATTATCTGAATTGCCTTTAGAAGAAAATAGCGTACTTGTGAGTACGATCTAATAGGATAGACCTCCACATTCTACATCTCAGTATGGAAATGTAAGGGAGCACGCCTAAGATACAACTGATAACATTTGAACGGGATATGACTAATTTTTCTACTTTTTATCAAATATTTAATATTCTTATTTTAAACAACCGTACTTTAAGAAATATCGAAAAATTTAGTTTCTTACTAACTGCGTTGAAAAATCCACGCTTAACTAAGGAATGCCCATGATTAATTTCTGAAGACATAGTTAGATTAAGAAATTTGCACTTCTGATAAACGTTGTTACATATGTCAAAAAAATCACAATACTATTCTTTGTTTTAGAGATAATTTTGATAAATGCAATAATTCAATTCCATGTAATTCCGGTTTGGAAAAAAAACTCTTCTGATCCCCCCTCCCAAAATACTACAGTGGGAATGCTACTTAACGGCCATAAAGTTTTATTATCTACCCTTTCATTGCTAATAAAAAGATCATCAGAACGATAATTGCTTTCAATCTTCATTTATAACAAAAAACTGTGCAATCTTTATTAATGTCTCATGTTGCAGTGTCATTGCAGTGTCTAGATTCCATATGCACCAGGGCTAAATTAGGCGTTCAATGTGTTATTCATTCTCTTCACGACAAAAATGCCTTTCTTACTTTGGACGCTATTGTTCTGAACAAAATATGTGATAACATTATAACTGTTTCGTTTCATAAACAGAGTTTGTCTTTCACTAATAACTTACACCTGGTTGAACCCAAGTTTTCTGAAAATTCTAAAATGTATAAGCTCTTAGGAAATGATGTATTTGCATATATTTTACAGGAGAGTAGACTGTATAATGGCTGAGATCTTTTTTCGGTTTGTAGATGTCGATCCTAATGGGGAAAGTTAATTTTAGTCGATCCAACAAACAAAATAACAAAATAATTTTTTACAAGTACTTTCTTTAATTGCGATATATCAGAAAAAAAAATTAAACCTTTGGCAAGTTGAGGAAGTTCCTGAGGTCATTAGAGAATACCCGGAAGATGAATAATTTAAGAATTATTTTTCAGAAACAACTACTAGGTCTGAATCAGGGCGATATATCGTTTCACTGCACTACTTTAAGTGATACCTTACTCTGTGTACTTTTATCTTGAAAAAAAGATGTTTACAAAACAGAGATTTTAATCAATTTTAGTGTGACGTAATAAATGATTGTATAAATCAGGGCCACATGAAAATCGTTTCCAAACCCGCCATTTCAGATACATATAATTATTTTTATAATGAACATCACGCCGCCTTTAAAGATACTCTACCACACACACATCCGCGTAGTCTTTCCATCACTTGTGCTCTTACTAAACTATCTTTAAATAATGCTTTGCATACAGGTCCTAAACTACAAAGAGACTTAGTTAATATAAACTTCTGAATTTCAGATTATATAATTATATTTTTACTTGTGATATAAAACAAATATTTTGCATATATATCAGAGGATGCTATGGCTTCTTCCTCTTCATGACACTATTTTACATTATCAAATAAATGTTGTAACTTTTGGGTTTTTAAGTTTGTAACCCTTGTTTTGGTATACAAATTTTGTTAAAATTTGCAGATATTAATTCGAACCTTCCTCTGGCTTCAGAAATTTTTATATCTCTGCGACGATTTCACTGGTGGTGAAACTATCACTGAGGAAGTAACGTTAATAAAAGACAAAATAATAGCTTTAATCTCGAGGAGGTTTTGAAGCTCAAAAATGGGGTAGTAATTGTTCAGATTTGTTAAAGTCATTACCTGAAGATTGTGTAATTAATCAAAATATTTTTTTGACCTAGCAGCTGGTGATATTTTAAACATTCAAGGATTAAAGTGGAATCCAAATTTAAATAATTTCTTACAGCTTTTCTAATAATTATATTAGTAATTCCGAACGCACTATGCTAAGTGAACTTGCTCGAACTTTCAACGCTTTGGGTTTTTTCAATGCCTGTAGTAAATCCGGAAATTAGTATCACTGAGTCAATTTCGTCTGAATTATTTGGGTTTTGTGACGCTTCGGAATGAGCCTTTTGTGGTGTAACATACATAACATATATTCGTACACTTTTTCCAAATAAACATATGTTGTATGTGCTAAGTAAAAAGTCAGCCCTCTTAAAACCTTAAGTTTAGCTAGATTAGAGCTTTGCGTTGCTGTTCTGGTTTCTAAATTAATGTGTTATATTTTCGAAATTTTTTCACAAAAAATAAAATTTGGAATTGCTCTCAAACTTAATCTTGCTGATGGAAATCGCGGTATGTTTTCATCCGAACTCAGAAATTTTTCTTTTCTGTGAGACGGTCCTGATTTTTTACAAACAATCTAAGGATTAGACATTTTCCAATTTTTTTATAAATAGAAAGGTCATCTTAATGAATAAAAACCTCTTATATTTTCCACGTTCATTTCTTCTGTATTTTTTTTGCAAAATTTAGCTCAAAAATGTATAGAATTATAGTATTCATTTTAAGAGCGGTCAGCATCTATAAAAATTACAATTTCAAACACCCATTAAATTACAAACTTGACTCTTCCGGAGTTACATAGTGCATGATTTTACATTGCGAAATATTCTAAGGTTGCTTACCTACTTCTCGTCAGAAATAAATTTATTTAAAGTTCCGTCCCTTTGGATTTGATAGCATTAACTCACGGTTATTATTTGACTTTGCAATCCATTGCCACCCAGATACTACCAACTTACCAATTAATCGGCTTACAAGGTGGCAACTGCTGCAGAAAGTGCATCGTGATTTTCGGAATCACTGGCATCGGGAATACCTCCACACCCTACAAGAAAGAGCTAACTCGTTAAATTTTGTTGTACATAATATAATGGTGGTCATATATAACGGTGGTCATAAAAGATTAAAATCCTGCAGCCTTTAGTTAGTTAGATGGTTGAGTCGTTCTCTGGTCGCGATAAGATTTCCAGGGCTGCAACGGTAAAAGTGGCAAACGGTGTTCATTGAAGACCTTTCCTTTGATTGCCCTCTACCTTCAAATTAATTATTTAATTAATTTAGCAAATAATTCTATTATCTTTAATTTCTTAATTCAAAATTAGGCGTTAATTTTAAATTTGATTAACCGATTTAAATATTTAAAATATACCTTTGATCTACCAGTATTTTATATTCCATTCCTTTATTATCCATGCAACCTTTAAGCCCTTCCCGGTAAATAATTTTCACCTTTTACGCATGGGCAATAGTACCAGGAAAGAGAACCTGCGATGATGTATGCGACGTCAGATCGAATATAGAACGCGTACTTGCATCTTGCCTTACTACTTTGCCGGATCATTTTCCGAATTCCCTTAATTTACTTAATGGTAAATCAATTGTTTAAAATCTTTTTGAGATAAGTTTTACTCTCACTTAAACGAGATAATATTCTGATTTTTGTTGACAACAAGGATCCTTATACCTATGGCCTATGTCTTAGACAAAAGGACCACAGGATCATTCTGACTATAGAGAAACAATTAAAATAAATGCAAAACTTTATAAGATTTGCTAATAAATTGTTTTATAACTAATCCAACTAATCCTACATACACGAATATTATATTGGCTATTCCTGTGCTAGCATGGTACCAGCACACTTAAAGTTAAATATTTACATAGGCATAACAACTCCCGATCCGTAATTCCCTAGTTAAACACGTGGGCCGTTTTTTATGGGAAACCTGCATGATTTAAATTGTTGCATGTAATAAAACCGACTTTTAAAGTTCAACAAAAAATATTATTAAATAAATTACTTTAAAAATAAAGATATACATTTAAGCATTAGCGATATTAATAGTTTTCGTCTGAAAAATATACTGCGTTTAAACTATACTTTTTCTAGGACTGCATTTGGGACGCACACTTAAGAGCACCATAACTTTCAACAGCACAAAAATACTAATATTTTTGAAACTAAAATATAAAATACAAATGAAAATATCTCAAGGCAAATATTAATATCTGCGTTTGCTTCTGATTCCGCGGCATCTGCTACTTGATATTCTATAAACTTTAACAATGGTATCAAGAATTGAGTATATTGATAATAGAGAAAAAAAATTTTTAAATGGAGTACAAAATAATATTTGTGTGTTGTGAATTCCAGCTGCCTTAAAATATATAAACCACGTTTTTTTAATTTGTTATGGTAAAATTATTTAATTTTTTTTTTGAAAAGTTTTAGAGGCTTAATTTTTAGACAATACTTTAAATTGAAATATATATTCGTGTTAATGTAATATATACGACGAAATACCCCGGGAATTCAGATAACACTTAATCCATCCCGAAAATGCCTTAAAAATCTTTAACTCTAACAGAAAAAACTAAAGTATAAACTAAATAATAAGGTAAAATGAGGAAAGTGTAATTTGATATTATAAGAGTACAATAATGCTGGCCGGGATAATCGCAAGCAGTGGCGGCTCCTCCATTAGGTCATATGGTCAATGACCCACACAATAAATATTTCCAAACAAAAAATAATAAATAATGTATACTTTTTAAATTTCTTTTAAGTTTGGAAATTCTTTTTGTTATTCTAAGCGTGTCAACTCGTTGAATGTTTATGTTGATTCCGCGGCAGTCGCACTATCGATGCCTCGCACAGCGATTTCCGAAGGTTTCGTTTCGTTGGACGACGAGGCTGGCAGCCTGCGATGACCTCGTGGTTATTTGAGATGAGTTTTTCTCGAGTATTCCCGATTGAATTCGCATGGGCGCGCATAGGTAATATACGGCTTACGTTGGTAAATTTTGGGTCAACAGCTGCGCCGAGGAAACTTAAAATATTTTTCTCAGATGATGCGTTTAATGTGAATCGTGTGATTACGATGTGATTACGATTGCGTATTTTTATAGAATTTATTTTATTTTCAAGACTTGTTGGTTGATTTTTGAAAAAATTAATGTTTTAAATAATGGTAGCCACAATGGTTTAGAATCCTAAGATTTCAAAAGCCGACAGTGAGCTGAACTTTGAGAAATGTCTCGAATTTAAGGCCAGAGGTCGACCTCTGCCAGAACTTAATATCTGGCAGATAAGTAAAGACAAAAACAAAAAAGTAAATTGTTATTTTAGTAAAAATATGTACAATTTATGTGAACGTATATGTAATCGCGAAGGGATTAAGGCATTTTATTGTTTCGTGTCTTTGATTTTTTTAGGTGACTCTGTAATGTAAAATATCATAATTAGGAAATTAGGTGTATGTAGGTATGTATGTATGTATGTATGTATGTATGTATGTATATATATATATATATATATATATATATATATATATATATATATATATATATATATATATATATATATATATTGACCCACCTGAAAAGTTAACCATGAGCCGCCACTGATCACAAGTACTAAACAAAAGGTAGGTCTAAAAAACAAAATTTACTGTTTTGTGCAAAACGGACCAATATGGCAAATTTGCAAATATCTTCAACTGATTAGAAATAATCGATCATGTTTTTCTTTTAAATTCAGTTTATCAGAAATATTTGATCGTTTTCATTTTTCTGTCGAAAACTGATGCTTTTCAATATCTTAGGAAAAAAGTTAAATAAAAATTAGGTATTAAATAGGTTACTTGAAAAAAAAAGTCATTTTCTGCCAAACCGGTAAACTCGGCAACATTGCCAATACCGTCGCGACCTCAAAACTTCTCAAGTCTTCTATACTAACACTAACCAAATTTAATATAGTTACATTAGTGGGTAATGTTAGGAGTAAGGGGGTTTAAAGGTTAACCCCTCCCCATAGAGCCAGTTTTACTTAAACTAAACTGAAATAAGTAGTATGAAGTAAAATAATTTTAAGTCAAATCTAATAAGTTCATGTTCATTTTTCAATTAGAACCTCTCCCCAGAAGCAATGTCTTTATACGCACTGGGTACAGTTAAGTTTTTAACGTTCCCCTACAATTTAAAAATCATGCTGTCATATCTAAAAAACTAAAATTAATAAGTTTTCATTTGAATGAAGGAGTAGACTATTTATCATAATTTATTTTCTATATAATTTTAATATTGGCGTTAATCGGCAATCAAATGTATAAAACTGATCAAGCAAAAAAATCTCAATTTAAACCTCTACCAAATCATAACGTAATATATTAGCCAACTAAAACTATGCTGCAGAACTAGCCAAAGTTTCGGTTTTTTACTAGAAGTTATATGGTAGTTGATTAATTATATTTTCCAAATTACTTGGCCGGAGTTATCAACGAATAATTAGGTAACTAGCAGTGATCCAAACGTTAATAAATGACGTGTCAAAATCAGGTTTAACACATGCAAAATATGGCTGATATCCAAATGAAGCTTAACAATTTTGATTAAAATCTGGTCAGTTTGATAAATATTATACTCGTTTTTATAAAGAGGAACAATAATAATAATTAACACAGATCGATAACTGAAAAATAATTTGAACTGTCTGTTATAAATTGTGCAATAGATCGTGTACCAAACACTAACAATGATAAGGCGTTGTGGATCAGATCATCAGATCGATCAATTAGTTGTACTTGAATTGAGTTCGTTTTTTGCATATAACTTTCTGCTCCGGAAACGTTTTAAACTCTTGCATGATAATATAATAAAGCATTGTATTCCGTTCATTCGAGTGTTCATATTTTTATTTCCCTCGTAAAAGGGAAGTATTGTAATCGTGAAAAAATCACTCTCTGAGATTTTTTCAGATCTTCACGTTTCAGGGTCCCTAGATGACGAAAAACATGTTTTCTAAATTCCGTCAGTCTGTCTGTCTGTCTGTTCGCGGCGTAGCTAAAAAAACTACTTATACGATTGACTTCAAATTTTGGTCAAAAATTAAAGGTCATATGAGGATGACCTGGTAACATTTTGATAAAAATCCAATATGGCGAAACAAAATGGCGGACTAGTGAAATGTTAAAAAAAATATTATTAGAAAACTACTCATCCAATTTATCTCAAATTTTGCAAAAGTATTATGTTGAAATCAAGTGGTAAAATTTTGGTAGGAATCCAAGATGGCGGAACAAAATGGCGGCATAATAAAATATTTAAAATTTCAGCCTGAAGAAACTGCCAAATTGTTTGATTTCAAATTGTGTGCGATAACTAATTGTGATATAGGGATCAACTAGTAAAATAGTGGTGCTAATACAAGATGGCCGAACAAAATGATGGCCAAATAAAATGTTTCTAATCGTAAAAAAGTCACCCTCTCAGGTTTTACTTATCTTTAAGTTTTTGGGGTCGCTAGATGCCAAAAAATATGTTTTATCAATTTCGTCGCTCCGTCTGTTGGTCTGTCGGTCTGTCTGTCAGCTCGCGGCATAGCTTAAAGACTAGTTACCCAATTTACTCCAAATTTTGGTCAAAAATGAAAGGTTATTTGGAGATGACCTGGTAACATTTTGGTAAAAATCCAATATGGCGAAACAAAATGGCGGCTTAGTGAAGTCTTTAAAAAAATATTATTAAAAAACTACTCATCCAGTTTATCTCAAATTTTGCAAAAATCATCAAGTATTATATTGGAATCAACTGGTAATATTTTGGCACCAATCCAAGATGATTTTTAAAATTTTAGCCTGAAAAACTGCTTAAAGATTTGAATTCAAATTGTGTGTCATAACTAATTGTAGTATAAAGATCAACTAATAAAATTCTGGTACTAATTCAAGGTGGCCGAACAAAATGGCGGCCAGATATAAAGTATGTAATCGTGAAAAAAATCACCCTCCCAGGTTTTACAGGTCTTTACATTTTAGCGTCTCTAGATTTAAAAAAAAATATGTTTTATCAATTCCGTCGGTCCGTCTGTCGGTATGTCTGTCAGTTCGCGGCGTAGATTAAAGACTACTTACCCGATTGACTTCAAATTTTTATCAAAAATTAAGGGTCACATGGGTATGACTTGATAATATTTTGATAAAAATCCAAAGTGGCGAAACAAAACGGCGGCGTAGTGAAGTGTTAAACACATTATTATAAAAAAACTGCTTATCCAATTTATTTCAAATTTTGCATAAACAAACATCAAGTATTATGTTGGAATCAACTGGTAAAATTTTAGTACGAATCCAAGAGGGCGGAACAAAATGACGGTATAACAAAATATTTAAAAATTCAGCCTGAAAAACTACCTAATGGATTGATTTCAAATTGTGTGCCATATCTAATTGTGGTTTAGGGCTCAAATAGTAAAACTGTGTTACTAATTCAAGATGGCGGAACAAAATTGCGGCCAAATAAAATTTTTTAATGGTGAAGTATTCACCCATGCGGGATTTACATATCTTCACGTTTATTTTCCTATAGACGGAATGTTGGTTTGTTAGGTTTTGAAGTTTATGAACAATAAAGACGTTAATAATAAAGCAGAAAAAACACTTAGTAGTTCTGATTGGCAGAAAAACATTTTTTAGCGAGGATTTCCGTGAGAAAGGAACTGCCCTTCCCCTCGGATTTATTTTTTTTGTTTAAAACATGTTCATGAAATCATAGAGCAAGGCAATTCTGTGTTTTTCAATTGCACAACGACCGGAAGCCATCTTTTTTGACTTTTGTATATTTGATATAAGTGGAGCAGCCTGTATTGGTCCGATAGGAACCAAAACAAAAACAATTTCTGCGTCTTTAAATTTCCAATAAAACTGCGCTAGATTTAGACGCCTATGTCCCATATATAACCCACAAAATAACAAAAACCACATCACATAAATAATTTTCGAAGATACTTTTAACAGTCGCTAATATATGTACAGAATTTGGTATCTAATAGAACTGTTCAAATCTGCAATTAAATTTGATTATCGTACAAGGCATTTATTTTTTAATTAAAAAGTTTTATTAAATTCCTTAACTAAAAAAATGAATGCTATTAATAGTTGTCTATAGAACATCACTAGTTTTTACCAAAATTCACTGAACACAAGCAAAAATAATCAGAAAATTTAAAAATTCCTTATGACATGTGGTTTTTGTTGTTTTGTAGTTGTGTATTGGCCACACACGTCTGTAGAGAGTAAAGTTTTGTCGAATATTTAAAAACAAATATAATGATTTTTTTTATTCCGATTAGATCAATACTTACACTGTCAAAAACGCCATTTTTCCACAAAAGTATAAAAATATGGCTTCAGCTCGTCGTAAAAGGCTAAAACGCCAAAAAAAAGTTTGCCTTTCTTTGTGATTCCACCAGTAGACGCTAGAGGGCCTTTGATAATGTGTGACCAAGCCCAAGAGCATTTTTTTTTGTCGTCACAGTTATTTGCAAGCCCCGTTTTTGGGGCAACATTTATTTATTAATGAAAAATTATGGATGACTTTTTTTATCAACTGTTATTTTCGGGTCCTGCTATCGGCATTTGAAAACTGCGGGAGAGGGACAAAATTTTGCAGTTACGCCATCGGATTCCAGCAACATGTTTATACAATAAAAATTTGATATGAAGCGCAGTTTTTTTTTACAAAAAGTCGTACTAAAAACATATCTAAAAGTTAAATAATGGCAAAAGTTATACTAATCAAAAATATCAGTCATTCAACAAACTACTTAAAAGGCTTTGGCATTGGAAGCTGCATTTGAAGGCATAATTGAAAACTTTTCTCAGCGTAAAGTTGTGTCGATTTGCTTGGAATAGTTCGAACAAAACAGTATATTTTTATTCAAAAAATATGGATAAATAACTCAGATGTGATTAAGTTCTGGTAATTTTGCATAGTTAGAAAGCAATATTACACCATCATACCTGCCTAGAAAATTCTTGAAAATTTTAATGATTTTTTTAAGTATGAAAGAAAATTGTTACTATTTCGTTTACACTTAAAAAAACAATTGGATATTCACAATTCGAAAAAAATACAATGCACACGACAGAACAAGTTGACACCTTGAAACATATGAAAGGGCGGATACGAGTTCACCCCGTGTTAGAGTAAATTATATCGTGTAGAAAAGGTATGGTCGGAATATACGTAAAGTGGTATACATTTTAAAAAAATGTACTTTGTAGAACGGAAGCTTTCACGGCTTTGGTCAATTAAGATATCATGGTTCTTGGGATTAGACCGTGTCAAATTGGACTACTATCTGACTTTTCGCCTTCGATTGCCCGAGGTATCTTCAAGGAATCTTTCCTCCACGAGATCTGAACACTGAATTCAGTGTTCGATAGGTAAAATCTATTATCGCCCATCCCTACTAACCCGATACTGGTCCATCTAACTTAACCTAACACTTGTTAAAGCCAAGGGGGAGTCTTCCGGTTCGTCTCGTCGAATGCAGACCTCTGTGTTGTTAACATAAGTGGTGCCACGTGTTCGGTTTTGCTGCTTTATTTCGGGGGGAAACGGGAGACTCAACCGCTCAGTGTGGAAACTAACGACCCCGCTAGAAAAGGAGCATACGCTGTGAACGTGTGAGGCCTAGTTGTTCCTGCATTCTATCCCGTTCGTCTGCCGCAGTTCTACATAGAATATTAGCGTAACGACCGCTACGTGGCGGGAGTGGGAGGGGTAAGGGGATAGCTTGAAAGAAAGGGTCATCTCGTGATACAGTAGTACTCTCAAGGGGCACCTAGTGGAAGCCAAGATGCATTTCAGAAATTAAAAAGAGGAAAAATTAAAAAGTATTGGAAAGATTCAGGAAATCCGGGAGTTTAGAGCTCGCCATCCGGAGATCCTACCACAGCAGCCATATAGTCCTAGCAGCTCAAGGCCGTAAAACAGAAGAAAGCCGAGGGGGTGAATTCGGTCCTATCCCGGAGTGAACTCGGTTCTAGAAATATGTTGCCTACTGTTAGTGAGTTTAGGTCATCTCGAAAGCATGTTATCAAAAAGGGTCATTTTTGCATCACGGGCTGTTTAAGACTAGGAGTTGAGATAGACTAAATTTATAATAATATTTTGGAGTAATGCCGAAATATTCAGGGTCACCCTGTGTATTTGTAATAATCATTTTTATCAGGTAAATAGCATCATAAATTTGCGACGTATTAAAGCTATGCCACGTTCTATAAATTAAATCTCCATCCCTAAAAATGATGGAGCCATGTATCTATCACAAACCGTGGGAACTGACTCTTGGAAAGCACATGTTCCCGTCAAATAATTCGTCCGTTCTGCTGCAAATTTTAACCGGATTTTCCTATTTGGGCACGTAATTCAGCCATTACCGAGTCTAGCTTACTACAAGCTTAAGCTGGGCTCTAAATTCTCTAACAAAGATATTTTTTTACAATTATCATATAAAAATATATATAAAAATTTGAAAAATAAATTAAAATAATTTAAATCTCGAAGGTGATTTGTGGAATATAAACAAGTAATCAGTTGCCAAGTCCTGATCGGCTTTTGGTGGGATTTGCTTTAAAAAAAGGGGGACATTAAAGAAAAGAGTGGGACGTTTTCCTTCACCAAATAATAAACATTTAACATAGGTATTCAGATGTATAAAAAGGTCCTATAAAATATAAAAACACACACAACATAAGTATAACACCATGAAACTCAGAGATTATTTTTTGTGAGCCAAATAAAATCGTCGTAATGTCTTGTAACATTTTACTTGATTTCATTGCCTGTGGGGAAGACGGGATTTTGCCACTTCTAAATGCGCCACAGTAAGAAAATTTAAGTATAAAAAGGTACCTACATAAGTGAAAAATCTAATCTAAAATTATTTTCGTTTGGTAAGTATATATTTATTTGTAATATATTTAAACAAACAAGATACATAACTTAAACCTTAACGATTGTCACGGTTATTAACGGAATCTGGAAGTTACCATCGCAGTGAAGTATGCAAGTAAATTGCTTATAATTCACTAAAGATATCTGCGCGTACTAACGGCAAACGAATTAAACTTTCACCAATTTGTATTTGCTATTTATAGACAATCTTTTGAAATTTACTTTTGCCAATATTAATAACTGGTAACGATGTAGTGTAAGCTCTTTAACAATGACTAGCTTAGTGCCTCTAAGCTTTGTTTTATTTAAAAATACCATATTACGCAGCTTAACAGACCAAAAATTCACCAACACTGCTCTAGGTTTTGCTGCATTATCTTCTTGCTTACCCATTCGGTAACCATGTTCCACTCGACATCGGAAAGTCCAAGTTTCGTCTTCAAAACTTCAGAAGTTTTAGATTTTAAGTCTGTGTTTTCCTCGGGAATTCCGTAGAAACGCAGTTGATTTAGTTTAGATTTCTATTCTAGGTCATCTAATCTTAAATAAAATTCTACTTTTTCGTTTTGAACCATTTTTAGATTGGTCTCTAAAGTGTTTATGTTGGTTTCTAAAAGACGAATCCGTTCATATATTTTTGTGATACAGTACTTGCCACCTTCGTAGCAAGAGAATTAATGAAATTCTTATCACTTATAATTTTTTATGTTACCTCCGTGATAATGGATACCAATTCGATTTTTTGCCTCTCGGTAAATACCATTCTAATCAGCAGAACAGAACAAATTTCTTTATAATACAGCTTCCTTACTCACTATTTAAATGTTTATTTCGCGATATTGTCGCAAGACGAGTATATGTTATGTATACGAAAAACCTTACAAATATTTGGACTTTGGGCGAACTTAATTTATAATTTAACCGGAGCCAAGATAAACGTGCTACACGATGGAACCATTTAACTTTTCTACCGTTATCGTTGTCTTTTCACTCTAAAAAAAAAACCAATATGTGCCTTTACTAACTTTAGTTAAACAAAATAATAATCATGATGTGAGTAGAATCCTAATTTAAAGCTAAATACCATTCCTTATTTCCTAAAGTTGGTATAGAAATAGTATATTGTGCAACAAGTTTAGAAACTGCACTCAACTGCAAGAGAAAACTCTTTGCACACGAGTGTGACTTGTAGCACTCGCCTGCGGCTCGTGCACAAACCTCACACTCGTGTGCAAAGAGTCATTTTCAAACGTGTTGCACACGATACTTTTTTTACGACTGCAGAAAATAAAAATAAAAATACAATTTTGATTATTTTTATTCTTTCAATTTTGACAAGACTGTGAGAAATTTTTTCAAACACCGTGTGAAAACTTTTCACACGCTTATGTCAAAATGAAATGGCAGCAAATATTTCCCATAAGCAAGCTGTCAAACCAATAATTGTTGCAGAAGGTTTACACAATTTCTTATATTTAAAATGGAAAAAATTATATATTATAAATAAGTACGGCTTTTGTAAATTTTGCGAAAGTGTCGAAGAAATAGAGAAACAACACCGTAAATTGCCACTTTTAAAATATTTAGTAAAGGAAGCTAGTATAGAACTATTGGAGGAGAACCTGTTTAAGAAGACACAAGAAACCCTTCTTGATAACCAACCATCGTTGAACCGTTTGGAGAATATAAAAAGAAATAAAGTAGTGTCAAAATACTATTTATACGCTCTCAAACATCGAAATTTTATGATCAGTACTAGCGAAGTGCCGAGTCCTGTCTATTCACCTATGCGACGAGAAGATGTGTATCAAGAATACCATGAAATATTACATAATTTATTAAAAATATAATTAGTAACATATCTGCTGTTATTTTTCAATTCTGTGTTGGATTTACTTGAGAACATTGAGAAATTCAAAGTCACACTCAACACTTTGAAATTGATGATGCATATGTTCCCCGATAAGGTAAAAATGAAACAGGACTCGTTAGCTCGGTTGGTTAATACGTTGTCCCGGTAAGTCCTGGGTTCAAATTTCAGTTGAGGCGAATTATTTTTCATAAAATTTTAAAAATATTGCCTGCACGGCGTCAAACCTGTTTTATATTTCAAAAACAGTAACATATTTTTTGCAATTTTTTATGTGTTAGTGTTTCAAAAATGTATTAAAACTACATTTCATAAAATTGTAGTAACTTCGTGGCGGTTATAGGGAGTATATACTGTTATACAATTTGCTATTTATTTAGTAACTCAAATTTATTCAAGATTAGTTATAAATTCAGCATTTTTCTAATCTAACATGAAACGTTTTATTTTACTAAAAGTTGAAAGAAAATAAAATTTCCTATTACTTTAGTAACATAAAGTTATTCAAGATCACTAATTCAACATGTTTCTAATTCGACATGGAATGTTTTATTTTACTAAAATCCAAGCTTAATACATTTTTAATATTAATTTGATAGAGGATAAAAGAAGATGTGCAAATTTCATATGAAAATAAAATGTCCTATTAATTTAGTAACACAAATTTATTCAAGATCACTAATTCAACATTTTTGTAATACGATAAAGAATGTTTTATTTTACTAAAATCCAAGGAAAATATATTTTTTAAAATACAATTGATAAAGGATAAAAACGATATGCTTTTACGTACGTCACATCAAATTTTATATGAAAATCCAATTTCCTATTATTTTAGTAAGACAAATGTATTTAAGATAACTAATTTAACATATTTTTAATCCTATATTGAATGTTTTATTTTACGAAAATCCAAGGAATATTATATTTTTTTAAGAATAATTTGATAAAGGATATAGAAACGACATGCTTTTACCAACGTCACATCAAATTACATATTAAAATGAAATTTCCTATCATTTTAGTAACACAAATTTATTTAAAATCACTAATTTAACTTGTTTCTAATCCGATATGGAATGTTTTATTTTACTAAAATCCAAACAATATATATATATTTTTTAAGACTAATTTGATAAAGCATAAAAACGATATGCTTTTACGTCCTTTTCATCAAATTTCATATGAAAATACAATTTCATACTATTTTCGTAACACAAATTAATTTAAGATCACTAATTTAACATGTTTTTAATCCAATATGGAATGTTTTATTTTACTAAAATCCAAGGAATATATATATTTTTTAAGTTTAATTTGATAAAGGATAGAAACGATATGATTTTACGTACCTCACATGTTACATCAAATTTCATATAAAAGTGAAATTTCCTATTACTTTAGTAGCACAAATTCATTCAAGATCATTAACTCAACATATTTCTAAAGCGATATGAAATGTTTTATTTTACTAAGATCCAAGGAAAATACATAATTAGAATGAGAATAACAACTGACACTACAAATTAATACGTGCCGAACTTTATTCTTTGTAGACATTTTTATTACCTATTATTTAAATTTTAGTTTGAATTCGTGTGAAATTTTCTTACCCAATCTCCCACGCGCTTGAATTAATAATCCAATATTTTCCCGTACACAATTTTCCTTTGAAAATTATCCCTCAGTTCGACTCGGAATAATTTTCGAAAAATCTGTACTCGAAAAATTTGTGGAAATAATTGAAGCACTAGGGAGATTATAAGCGAAAATGGCAAGAGGTTAATTTTGACAACAAAAGTACAATTCACGATTAGGCTAGATTTAAACAATTAAGTACATCACATAGTTTATTCAATCACAACAAAATCTAACAAATTATCTAACGTTAATAGCGCAAAATATAAAGTAAAGTAGCTCTATTTGAAGTTATAATTTACGGTTACATTTGTACAGTTTTGGAAACTGTGTGCTGGCATATCTTGTTTATTGATAGAATTCGTATATGTTATGTTCTCCGTTATGTTTCGTGAACATGAAGGAACCGGCTCCAGCGGGGAAGTTTCAGATTCTTGCAATTCATGTGAGGACCAGGACGTCGAAGTTTGGTCTACAGATTCTGCAATTTTGTTTGCAATTTTTAATTTATTCCCAATTGAATCGTCTATGTATCCCTCAGCCACTGCACTAAAACGCCATCGCCCATGGCGTTTAAGAGTTAGTAAATCCTCACCAGCATTAACGAGTATTGTTGCCGATGAACGCTGAAAGCAATGGCCTGTATATTCGCTCGGGTTGGGCAGTTTCAAAAAATTGGCTATTTCTGTAGCCATGCGTCCAAATTTATTGATGCCTACAGCTTGTCTTGTGCATTTTCCATTTTGATAATTCAAGAAAAATCTGTCTTCGGATATATTACTGGGTCTGAGATTGGTAAACTTTTTACATATATTGTAGAAGTTTCCAATCAGAGTAAATGATCTAGGTATTTTATTTTTTGTGTTTGTTAATTTGATTAGCATAACCGAATTTAAATCTTTGATGTCATTGACTGATAATTTATGCAATTCGTCACGTCTACAAGCTCCTGCTAGACCGATAGCAACTGCGGCCTGAAAGTTTAAACGTATAATATTTAATACATTTTTGCAATGTTTACGATTAAAAAAATATATGCTATAAAATTTGCTTTTAGTACGTACTTTTATTAACAAGTATTGCTCATCCGGTGCTGAATTTAAAAATTTTGAAAAATCCTCCTCCGTTAGAATTTTGGACTTCTTTGGTGTATATTTTTCTGATTTTCGTTTTAGGAACGACTGTAGTTTCATATAATCGGAAATATTAATATTGCGCTTTACTTTTAAGGTAGCTTTAAGCATAGAGAATATCGACCACAATGGTGGATGCTTTGTATTTCTTCGATAGTTCTTCAAAATATACTATCTTCTTGCTTTCCACTGCTGAAATTTCATGTACGCGGTCTCATATTTGTATCTGGAAGTTTCCGGCAAAAGGTTTAGCGAGACGCTTGTAGCTTTTTCCTTTATTTCTGGTGGCGTACATTCAAATTCACTTTCACTCTCTATTTTTCCACAACAAAAGGTGATTTTGGCAAAAAAATAAAATATTTTTGACAGATTCAAATTAAAATGAAAGTAACAGGCAATCGAAAACCACGACCTACTAGATTCAAGCTTTAGTGACATTTGTGCTAGTCATCCATCATTGAGGTCAAACCTAAGCAAAACTGTGTGCAAAAATTTCACACAGTAGTTTTCACACATCATGTGAAATCAGTAATTTTCAGATCTTGTTTGGCGTGTGTTTTTAGACAGTTTTCATAGCAGTCGTAGAAAAAGTATATTTTACATGCAAACGTGCCTAAGTGCTCAATTCGCAATAGGCCTAAATAAAAATAAACTATTTTTAGTTAAACAAAATAATAAACATTTTGTTAGTAGACGCCAAATTTATCACTAGAAAACATTTTTAATTTACTAAAGTTAGTACAAAAGTATATTTTACAAGTAGATATATCCAAATACTCGATATCGAAACAGTCTCAATTATGTAGCTATAGGTCCAAAAAAAATTACGCTAACTTAACAATTTTATAAATCGAAACACAATTTAGAGCTAAATAATATTCTTTATTTACTAAAGATGGTAGAAAATTCTGTTTTATAGCACACAGCATTTTTGGTACATGATTTTCTCCAATACTTCTCTTCTCAGTGGGCATTTTTATATTCACATATGAAAAGTCAAAAGTCCAAACTAAAAAATAATTTCTTTCTAATAACCATAACTTAGGATAGTGTTAGGTACTAGGGAACCGATTATAAGATCAGATACTGGAGAGTTCAATTTTCGGAGTAATGTGAAGCAAAATAGTTATTTTTTTTTTAAATTTCTAATATTAATTAAACCATTGTCTTGTCTCAAAATAAAAAATGTATAAAAAACGATATCATAATTAATATATAGCAAATTTTAGTTTTTGAAGTGTTTGCAAAATTGCTGTTTTAGATGAATTAAATCGTCAAATCTTCATAGAAGTTCTATTCTTCGAAATTAAAATCTGATATATACTAATTATAATGTACACTTTTTTTTACTTGTGAGCGTTTTTCATTGAGGGTTTTACTACTGAAAAAATGTATTAACCTTTATTGATCATCTCTTCTTGTGGAAGGTTTAGAACTGAAAATCCCCGAAAAGAAATATATAATAGGGAAAATATAAGAAAACTTTTGTTCGAAGACAAATGTACGGCACAATGTACCAATCAAAATCCCCAAGAAAAACATTGCGTCAACCTTTGCTTAAAGATTTTTAAATACATGTCAATTAAGAAAAAAATCAGAGCCGATTAATTTTTTTCTAATTTTGACTTCCCAACAAGTAATAATAGTAAAAAATACTTGTACTGTCGTGTTTATGTTTACCGTCAAAGATGGCAACACTTTACAGCGTTTTTTAAATTAAAAAAAATTTCCTAAGGGAATTTTATTTTAGAATTGAAGCATTTATGAACTTATGTTTATACAATCTTTTGATAGTTTTTGGCATTGCGCAAACTGTAATATAGTCAAAATATACAGCGTGTATATTATTGCCAGATAAAGAAACGTATTATTTTTGCTGAAAACTTACTATTAAGAAGTGTAGAATCAAGCAAATTTATTTTTATTAATTTTGAGCACTATGATCTATTACTAAATATATATCTAATTAATAAGGATGTTCCTACAGGGTGACCCATAAGAAACTCCGGGATTTGAATGGTTAATAACAATGTTAATGTTTATAATTATTTATTTGGCGGTACTTATAACGAAAATGCAATCCCTGGAGATAGGTTTACACTATGTGTGAAAAATGACGTCCTTTAAATGGCGACCATTTTCCAGTTCACAGAGGCGAGCTCTTTCTACTGCTTGTTCCATAACGGACCTTAATGTTTCAGGTTGCAATGCCCTTATCTCTTCTCGAATATTCTCTTGCAGTTGAGGGATTGTCCGAGGTTTATTAACATACACTCGTCCATTCAAATATTCCCATAGAAAGAAGTCGGGAACAGAAAGACCCGGGGATCGCGGAGGCCAATTAATCGCAGATCTGCGCGAGATTATTCTTTCTGATAACTGAAAACTGCACGATTTTGGTGCGCTCTACAGTTGTAAATCTTTCCATGATTAATTTCCCAATCCTTGACTACAAAACTTGAAGAAAATGAAATTAAAGTAGTATCAAAGAAAGAAATTATTAACTCTCAAAATCCCGGAGGTACTTATGGGCCACCCTGTATAAAGCAAGGCAAATCTAAAAGATAAAAAGGTATCATTGCGATACATTAAAATTAGGTACTTTGGATTAAGAGCTAGTTGAAATTATACAAGAAAATCTGTAAATTTCCTTTAACTGGAACTTCCCTAATTATGAATATTTCCTTTTATTTGGAAGAGTGAAGTGTGAACCAATTTAGTTCAGTACATAGTTATTTAGGAACACATATATACTGTATTTTCAAACATTTTTATAGGACGCCATTTTGTTCCAATATATTGGATCCCTACCAATATTTTACCAGTTTCTACCTATGAATTTGGCCATAATTTAAAATGAATTCAATAGGTACTTTTTACAATGACACACACCGCGATCTTGTTACGTCATGTTGAATTCGCAAAATAAAAAAAAAATTTTAACATGATATTTGGCCTCCATTTTGTTACGCCATCTTAAATTCGTAACACAACTTAGCTTATCTCTATATCACACTTAATGTTTGCATAAATGTGAAATTAGCCTAATAAGTAGTTTTGAATATTTTGTTAGGCCGGCATTTTGATTTGCTGTCTTATATTCATACCAGAATATTTTACAAAACTTAAAGTAAATTGGAAAATTAGTTTTTTACTAATCATTTTTTAACGTTTTTACCAAAATATTACCAGGTCATCCCCATACGAGCCTCAAGTCAATCTAATAAGTAGTTTTTAAGCTATGCCGCGAACTGTCAGACAGACAAACCGACAGGTGGACCGACGGAATTCATAAAACATATTTTTTGGCATTAGAATTTTTGCAAAAACCAACTATTTTGTATACATTTTATGCTGCAAATGATAGTTAAAATGTGTATTTTGATAGTGGATAACTTAAACATGAAACGTCTCCGAGAAAATCTGACTTCAAATTCGTGATCAGCAGCACAAAATCTACAAGTGTACCAAAAAACATAACAATCGGTGATGCTCAGCCTAAAAAAAATTACTCCGATTTTCTATAGTAACTGAAGTATTTCTTTTATCAAAATATTTCATTGCGTCTCTGATCACGAATACGTGAATAAGCTCTTCCTGACTTTTACCTTACGATTCACTGTGACATGCTTGTAGCGCTGAACTTTCTTAACCGCCTGGTTCATTTAATTCATTCATATGATAATTATTGTTACCCACCCCAATTTTAATTTTGGCGTGTATCGTAGCATGATAGTAATTCATATCTTTGGAATCTTGTTCTAGAATAAGATATTTTTCATTACATACGAACTTAAATCATTTTGAAAAGGCACATGTTTGACATTGAAATTGCTCATGTGAAAGAAATCTTTGCGCGACATAAACTCTGTGCTGAACGACGCTAAAGTTTTGTTTTGCATTAGCGCCTTTGTATGCTTAAGAAAGTTTACTATGTTACAGCAGAGTCTACTGCTATGTCGTAGTAAACAATACATAACTCGTTAGAGTGTTATATCGAATGCATTGTATACTAGGTTACAGAAACAAGCTAATCGAGTTAAGGAATATATTTCGGCCTTTCGATGCCTAGATTAGGGTTATCATATATGGGTTTCATCCTCAAGCTTGGATCCCACATACCTATGATACTCGCGGGGACTAGTTTTCACATTTTTCAGACTTCCTTTGAAGGACTTATCTATTAGCAGCACTAGTAGTGGTGCATAAAGGAAAAAAGATTCTACCAATGAATAAAATTTTCTCCAAATTCTCGGAAGTAGAGCGTCAAAGCTCGTTTCTGCTGAGAAGCGATAACTAGCATAGCTGTTGCAACTGAATAAGACTTAATACTCCAATTTTACAAAATTATGGTAAGTGACACCTTTATGTGCAGGAGATGTGAACAAATAGATGACTTATTTTTACATATAATTTGTAATTGTTGTTTCGATCAGAGGATCCATCTTGGAAAAAGTTGGCTCACGATCGCCAGCCAAAAGGAAGTTCCACTAGGAGACATCATTAAATTTTTTTAAATAGTATCATTGATATTTCCTAGGAAGGATGGATAAGCTGCTTAGCTGGAGTTCGCTTGTTATACTTACTATAGAAAAACTCAAGTTTAAGATAAAATTAATTTAACGGACTTCCCGTGGATTTCCAACTAAATATATATATATTGATTTGAAAATCCAGTTGAAAAAACTATTACTAATTTCCATTGCACACAGACAATGCTTTCATTGAGTTAAAAAAATTATAAACTGCTGTTTAACACATGACCTGGATTATAACTTGGTTATTGTCTTAGCGGTTGAAGTAAAATTGTTTTTCAAAGTTCTTATGGTTCCTTTATAGATCTTGCATTATCAATTTTCGCATCAGACTAACTTTTGAGGTAGAATTATACGTCCATTGCATTTTTTTGGTTATCAGATCCAGCGCAATAATTCATAGTCCGTTGATGGTCCTACTTTGCCTAACATGTGTCAATATCATATCGCTACGTCTCCTTCTACGCTAATGTGAATGAACTTTCTAAATTTTGGGTCACGCGAAACCAGATGTGACGTCATTAGCGTTCACGCTAACTAATATACATTATTTATAAATTATTACTTATTTTCTTGAAGTTAGGTTAGGTTAGAAGTGGTTAGGTTTGCTGTAATCTATAAAATCTGTAAATCTATACTATTAAGTGAATTCCCCGTTAGGTTAGTCCAAGTTTGCCAAAAAAGCCGTCATTCACGCGTTTTTCTTATTTAACGTGAACCGACGATTCGTTCAGGTTTGCTTGGAAGAAGCAACGACCATATTAGATACCAATAGTTGTAAATTTTACAAATGTATAAAATAATCTGAGTCCAAGATTTCACCCGGTGTATACAAAACAGTCTCAAGCGACGCTATTTTCTCACTTTAATGCATAAAAATACGATTGTCGCCTGTAACTACACCATTACGAAGCTTCAGATAGAGGCATTACGCGCACTCTCGGCAACGTATTAAGTGAGAGACGATAACAAAAATTAACAGCGCATACTATATCAGCGGCTTAAGAAGTCTGCTTCACCGCAGGGTTTGAGATATTCCAGGCCACGTTTTAGGCAAAAACCTAGTAGAAAAGGGATTGCTCAATTATCATAAATTAATTCAAAAGTAAATGTAAACATGGGATAAAATACGAGCTTTAACAAACATTGTCAATACTTCGAATTTTGCAGACAATAACGCAGGTTACACATTTTGATACAGTGTGCAATTAAGAAATTTGTATAACCGTATTAAAACCAGTGACGTCTAAAATAAATTTCAATCATGAATGGCAAATAAATAAAATCAAACATTAATTTAGTTTTTTATGCGAGTGGGAAAAAGATGATAATGACACATATATCAAGTGGGGCAGTGACGGCTCGTCAGGGGCAGCTGGGTTGGCCGGGGCGCGCGTACCATAAAATAGGTATACAGGGAAAATTGTCTTTTTAAAAAAGTAAATATTTTACAAGAATAATTTTGCAAACATCCTAAGAACACACAAAACCAAACTGATGTCATAACTCGGATTCAGGCGACGACGCTACAATCAAATCGTTATTGTTAAAGTGTCCTAAGACGAATAAATCTATTTGAAGGATAAAACAGTTTTTCGAAATTATGAATAGTCTTCGAGTTATTGAATTTATTCCATGTTGTATAAAACATTTTATGAAATAATTAGCTTGTCTAAGTTTAAAAGCTGTTGTATTCGATCGTTTAATTGCTAGCTATTTACCATGATGGTAAATGGTAATGACTAAATACTCTCAATCATGTGCTGGGTAAACACATCTCGAAATTTTAATTAAGTGCCGACAAGTTTAATTCTTCTAACCCCTTCGTATATAGGGACATAAATTTTTACAAATATTTGCGTTTAATTTTCTTTTAATACTTAAATTATGTTAAAGCAGAAAGGGGTTTCCCTGTTTTCCCAGGAGGCACAGTATCGCCCATTTATATTAGAATAAAGATTTTTAGTTTTGATTTTAATACTTCATTGCTTTGTTTTCGTAAAGACAAATACAATATTTTCAGGTCCTATATACATGTAAACATAATATTCTTTTAGAAATCGATTTGTCTTTATGGATATGTGCAAGTTTTTAGACCTTTTTTATATTAATGTATTTATAGTAGTAGTAAGTATGTAAATGTCGACATAAAATATTTATAAAACGGTATTATATTAATTTAATTGTTATCCCAGATTTTATGACAACGTTAAAATTAAAATGTTAAAAAAATTGCTAATATTTTTCGTCTTAAAATCATACGTACGCACTTCAATGAACGATATCAAAGTTGAGTAAGTGAAAACATATGCATAACACTAATAACATAAAACCAGAAAGAAATACAGGTAGGGATTTACAATCGGGTTTCTTTTATTTTGTAGGCGTATGTTTCGTTAAATTCTTTGCGAGATTTTTTTGGAATTTTTACACAAATTTTGAGAAGGTCGAGTATTTGCAGATCAGAAATAATTTCGATTTTAAGTGCTTTATTAATAAATTGGATATTAGAACAAAACTAATTTCTCAAATTTGTAATTGTTTAATGTTTTGGGAATTAATTTTTTTTTTCCAAAAATATGCATTCTTTTAACATTTTAATTCACTTTTCTGTTCTTAATAAATATTTTTAATTTTTACTTCCCATGTAAAAGAGAAGTATTGTAATCGTGAAAAAATCACTCTCCAAGATTTTTTCAGATATTCACGTTTCAGGGTCCCTAGATAACAAAAAACGTCTTTTTTTCAGTGTGTCCGTCTGTCTGTCTGTCTGTCCGTCTGTCTGTCTGTCTATCTATTCGCGGCGTAATTAAAAAACTACTTACCCGATTGACTTAAAATTTTGGTCAAAAATTAAGGGTCATATGGAGATGACTTCGTAACATTTTGATAAAAATCCAATATGGCGAAACAAAATGGCGGCTTTGTAAAATGTTAAAAAAATATTATTAAAAAACTCCTCATCCACTTTTTCTCAAATTTTGCGAAATCATCAAGTATTATATTGGAATTAAATTATAATATTTTGGTACGAATCCAAGACGGCGGAACAAAATGGCGGCTTAATAAAATTTTAAAAATTCAGCCTGAAAAACCTACTTAATGGTTTGATTTCAAATTGTGTACCATAACTAATTGTGGTATAAGGATGAACTGGTAAAACAGTGGTACTAATTCAAGATGGTCCAACAAAATGGCGACCAAATAAAATGTTTGTAATCGTGAAAAAGTTACCCTCTCATTTTTACCCATCTTTACGTTTTAGCGTCGCTAGATGCCAAAATATGTTTTTTGAACTCCGTCGGACCGTCCGTCGGTCTTTCTGTCTGTCTGTCAGTTCGCGATATAGCTTAAAGACCACTTACCCGATTGACTTCAAATTTTGGTCAAAAATTAAGGGTCATATGGGGATGGCCTGTTAGGATTTTGATAAAAATCAAATATGGCGAAACACAATGGCGGCTTAGTGAAATATTAATAAAATTATTATTACAAAACTACTCATCCAATTTATCTCAAAATTTGCAAAACATTAAGTATCAATTTGGAATCAACTGGTTACATTTTGGTACGAATCCAAGATGGCGAAACAAAATGGCGGCTCAATAAAATATATAAAAATTCAGCCTGAATAACTACTTAATGAAATAATTTCAAATTGTTTGCGAAAGCTAACTGTGGTACTAACTCAAGATGGCGGAACAAAATGGCGGCCAAATAAAATGTTTGTAATCGTGAAAAAAATATATCAAGTTTTATATATATATATATATATATATATATATATAGTCATATGGGGATGATCTGGTAATATTTTGGCAAAAATAAAATGGCGGCCTAGTGAAATGTTAAGAAAAAATATTATGAAAAAGCTACTTGTCGAATTTATTTAAAATTTTGCATAAACATCAATTATTATGTTGGAATCAACTGGTAAAATTTTGGTACGAATCTAAAGAGAGCGGCACAAAATAAACAACTTGAACCTACTGATTATAGACTATGATTGCAAATTGTGTGCCATAACTAATTGTGGTATATATATAAAACTAGTTCAAGATGGCGGAACAAAATTGCGGCCGAATAAAAATTTTGTAATCGTCAAAAATTCACCCTCTAGATTTTACATATCTTCACGTTTTAACGTCCCTAGATGCCAAAAAACATGTTTTATCAATTCCGTCGGTCCGTCTGTCTATCAGTTCGCGACATAGCTTAAATACTACCTACCCGATTGACTTCACATTTTTTATTATATATATATATATATATATATATATATATATATATATATATATAGATCCAGAAAAAAAAACAAGTCTGTTTTTTAAATTATCGACGTTTCGGAACTTAACTTGTTCATCCTCAGAATATATATATATATATATATATATATATATATATATATATATATATATATATATATATATATATAGATCCTATATCCTACAGGAAACCCATATTATCAGTCTTTACCTACTCCATGGGTCCGCAGATATTTCCTAGAAGTTTCTAAATGGTTTTCGGTAACAAACCTCTTGTTGTTATGTTACATTGGTGTTTTATTTGGGGTTAGGATCCAGTAATAAAAATAAAAGTATTTTTTTAATCGTCGACGTTTCGCAATTTTATTGTTGCATTCTCAGGACACATATAAATTTTATATCCTGCATGAAACCCATATTATCAGTCTTTACCTACTCCGTTCCAGATATTTCCCACATAATAAATTTCTAAATGGTTTTCGCTAACGATCTTCTTGTTGTTAGAGTGGTGTATTATTTGGGGTTAAGAAATATCTGCAGATCAACGGAGTAGGTAAGGACTGATAATACGGGTTACATGTATGATATTAAATCTGTGTCCTGAGGATGCAATTATAAAGTTGCGAAACGTAAACATTTTAAAAAAAGGCGAGAGATAACGAAAATCAGTTAGAAACTTAATATCTGGGAAGTATCTGCGGACCAGCGGAGTAGGTAAAGATTGATATTATGGGTTTCAATTTAAGATAGCGAAACAAAATGGCGGTCAAATAAAATTTTTAAAAAACCAAAGTAAAAAAATCTTTTTCAATTGATTTTAAAGAAAAATTAGATGTCAATATGACGTAGCAAAATGGCGGTATGTGTCAATGTAAAAACTACTTAATAAATTTATAGTATTATGCCCAAAAGTCAAGTTTGGCATACGTAGAAAGAAAATGGTAAAATATTGGTAGGAATCCAATATGATGGAACAACCAAAAATGAAAAGACAGTATGTGTAACACATATATACTGTGACTATGTACTGAACTAAATTGGGTGACACTTCACTATTCCTAACAAATGGAAAAAAATCATAACGAAGGGAGTTCCGGGTAAAGAAATTTATCGATTTTTTTTTAAATTAGAGTTACTCCTGAATACTGTAAAAATGGTTTCGACGCTTGACTTACGACGGTTTTTTAATTTCGTATTAACAATAGGCGAGTAATTTTGTTTGTTTTGTTAAACTGAATTATGTTACTGCATAATTCGTAGGTGTCTTCTTTATCAATAGTCATTGGTAAATCAGATGTATTTGTATTGTCACGGGCCTCCCTTGCTTAAAGGCTTACGTATTCGAACGAGGAATATTGGAAAATTGTAGTTTTACTGTTAACAACCGTATGGTTGGTGAAATCAACGAGAACGTCTACTATATTGGAATGTTTTGCGTACATGAACTTCCAACTACTTGGTCGCAACTACTTTGGTTCTTTTGGAAAATATATGACCAAATATTTCCTCCAATTTATTACATATACTTGACTGTGATATTTGCATGCATTAGATCGACCTGTTTTTTTTCCGTGTCTTTGGTAAGTATATTACAATTTTTTTCTAAAGATTTGCATATTTTTTCTTTACGGCTTTTCTGGTTGATTATTTTTTCCATTTAATTCATGTCTTTTTCAGGAACGAAGCTGTTAATATCTGCACTTTCTCCATTTTTCTTTTTGTTTTATCTTTTTTTAGCATAATAATTTAAGTTATTTTTGTTCTTATATTGATATTTTTTACGCTTTGAGCTGTTGACACATTTCTAATGATTGGTGGAACTTTTAAATAACTATATATATTTTCTTTTCTTCTTTGAACTTAAAATTCTCGTCTAGATTTTTTTTTACTTTTTTTCACTTAATGTCATTTATCTGCTTCGTCTTCCCGAACATGTTGTACTAGAAAGACTTCTCTTCTGCCTTTCTATATTTTCTTCATAAAAATACACTTTCCTTTCTTATAAACGTTTTTATTAATTTCATAAATATTCTCATTTCTTAGCAACAACTTTTTCTCACTTCTTCGTTTCGGCTTTTTTGATTTTCTTGTAAATATTTCTTTCTTCTTTTTATTAATTTCATAAATATTCTCATTCCTGAGCAACAACTTTTTCTCATTTCATTTGATTTCATTCATGATTTTCTTGTAAATATTTCTTTCTTCTTCTAAATATCGCCTCTATGCATACACACATTTTTTTCATCAAAAAAATCTTGTTTCGTGTTTGGAAATTATACCTTGTATACTTCATTGTGTCCCCACATATTTTGCTTTTTATGTAAATCTTCAATTCTTCATTACTGCACAGAATTTTTCGTAAATCCTTCGTTATTTGTTACACTTAACTGTTATATAATTCTTCTTAATGACTCCTATTTATTTATTTCATTTTTTCTTTCCATTTCAACATCGTTGTTTTGCTAGACCTTTTCCGGATACTTCGTACTATTGGCTAGCTCGCCTGACGTTACTTTTGCACCTTCTATGTTTCCCAAAACCATCTCGATATTCTAGAATTTTCTCTCAAAAAAATCTTTTGGAAACATCTTCAGTTTGTAGTCTTGCCGGCTCGAGAAAGTCGGCACTTTTTTTAGATGATATTTTGGTGTCATCTAATAATTTTGTTTCTTCTTCTTGAATATTCTTCGAAACACGCTGCCACTTCTTGGATCAAAAATGTCAGCAACTGGCAATTATTTGAAACTTCAACCTCGTCGGTCCGAGAAACTAAGCGTGTCTACCAAAATGTCACGTATGGGCGCTTCTTCTATATGCTTCTATCGTGATCCTAGGGTTCGCAGCTCTGGGTTGTATGTGGAGAAAAACACTCGGCTTTAGAAAACAGAGTTATGATATATATTTCAGAATTATGTTTCAAAATAAACAATAGCTGAACGAGGTTTTTAAGAATACCTAATATTTATGGAACTCTACGCATAATAGATACTTATGGAGTTGTTAACGACTTGAGTATTTACTTCAGGGCACAAGCTTAGGTTGTATGGGGATAAGGACTAACTATCCGAGTTGATTTCCCTTCTGTTAGGTAGAACTGCAGACAGCTAGGGGCTGTTATTTTGAGGTCCAAGTTATAAAATTGGGTTGATTTTATCTATTAAATTTTAGTAGATAAAATCGACACTATTTTATAATTTATATGTTTAAGAAAATTATGCAAAACTAAAAAATCCTACTTAAAAATATTTATCGCTGGAAAAATGGTTTGCAAGAAAAAAAATCTTTACACTTTAAAAATATTTAAATACTGAATTCATATACCTCAACATTTTAAATCACTGTAATTTTTAAAGTAAGGTAGTCAGAAATCAAAAAATCACAATCAAAATCACAATAATCAGGCAAACACACCAATTTAATTAATGATAAGATAAAAATGTTAAGTTGAATTAAAAAAAATATGTAATCACTTTGCCCAGAAACTGGAAGAAAGACCACGTTCGTTTAAGAGAAAGTTTTGAGAATTTTCTGTTATATCTTGGTAAATAAAAAACTTGTAGTTCCAAATGCAGCTTGCAAACGCTTATGTATTCAGACTAAAGCCGATACCTGAACTTCTACGCAGAAATTTAATTATCACAAAGCACTTCCATTTCTTTTCACTTCTCTATGGAAAATATACATATAACGTATGGTACGCAGGCATTCTGAAACGAATCCACAAACAAAAATTATTTTAAATTATTAAGTTCGACTGTAAGATTTCTGATATTTGTCCCAGCTGCAGCGGTAGCACCACCTTGAAAGTTATAGTGCAAAAATTCGTTCTAGTTGTTTTCAGCAATATGTTGAGGCTAAAATGGAATAAACTTATCTGAGAGTCCGAAAGTATCTGATATAGAGCCGGAAACCAGCTCTCTTTTGCTTGATTTGCTATTCACCAATTTCCACTTTCCTTGCAGTAGTAATTACTTCTGCACTGATTATTAGAACGGCTCTCAGGTTTTCTGAAATTGAAATTTAGGAATGTCCGAAAACTGAGACATTTTCCCCCTAATGTACAGAATCAACATTATCATCCAAATTAAGAAATTTGGTTGGTATTAGATAGTGTCAAAATGGAATCACTTTTCGTTGTTTCACCTTCGATTTCACGAGGCATCTTCAGGGATCTTCATGAGATCAGAACACTGAATGAGCTCAAAGAGATTCGGGCCAGCTATTTATATCCGACTTGTTTCCATGTATGATGTAAACTATAGCCCGTATCTCTGTTAAAGTTGTTCAGATACTTATAAATTTAAATAGATTCTCAAATTTTTGGTTTATAGAATCCCGAGACCGACGCGAAAAGTTATTCAGGCCGGCTATTTATACCCTATCTGTTTTCACCAAACCGTGACCCGGTGTAACGATCGGTGTGGATGTGGAATGTAGCGCGTATCTATAGTAAAGTTGTTCGGATGCTGATAAATTTCGATAGATTCTCTAATTTTTCATTTATAGAATTTCGCCACTGACGCATGAACTTCGGTTTCTTTTACAGACCAAGTAGCTTAAGAATCCCACGGTTCTACGGACTACTTAACTACAACTTCTACCTATCATCAATGATATAGGATCACGTACTTACAAAAACGATAAATACCTTTATAGCATCCCTAATAATTTTACAGGAAAAACACATTTATATATTAGAAACTCTAAGCATTTTGCAGAAAAATTAAAAGCAATCCGATTAGATCCAAAAGATATCTTAGTCAGTTTTGATGTAGAATCGTTATATATCATTGTGTCTATTAACAATTCAGTTTACATAATATCAGACCATTTCACCAAAATAAACTCACTTAGATCTGATTAAAGCATGTCTCATCAACTTATTTCGTTTTTCAAGGCACTTTATATCAGCAAGCAGCCATGGGATGTCCGCTGTCACCTGTGGTAGCCAATATCTTGATGAAAGCGAAGCTTTTGAAGAAGAAGCCTTAGAGGCGTCTCGATTAAAGCCAAAAACTTGTTTCAGATATGTAGACGAAATTTTTGTAATTTGGCCCCATGGTCCAGAAAATGTCCACCTGTTTCTTGATCATCTTAATTAGCTATGCCCTAGTATAAGCTTTTATTGTGGATATTAAAACAGAAGGCATGATCCTCTTTCTAGGTGTGCTTGTGCGAAGGAGAGAGGATGGTTACTTAGGCTCAATGCTTATTAGGATACTCTGTATTTAGAAAAACAACGCATGGATAGTGCACTGACGATATTAGACGGCCAATTAGAAAATATAATAATCCTACTCCATGACAGGAAACTAACAGGGAGTTAACGATAGGAAGTGCGTTCTTCCATTTATACATGGAACCAGAGACAAAACTATTTTGTATTGTATACGCTGCTATGTTCAGAAACGTATTCCGATTCTTTTTTGACACGATTTCTTTGTGGTAAAGAGTATTAGACAGTTCAGCATATAATATTTCACCATGAGGGTTTAACTCGTAAGAGGCATAACATTTTTAATATTTAAAAAGTACAGCGGAGAAAACTTACTATCCAATATCGGTTTGAGAGAAAGCTAGGTAAACTTATTTTCAATAAAAAGCTGACTGCAGTCTCTTGAGAAGAAGTTATGTCAATGGTAAGATGAGAGAGACAGTGCCACTGTAACTGTCTTCTGTTTCATGGAACAATTCTTTTAAACACAAACCCACAAATCACCAATTAATTATCTGCATATTTTTTTATTTCAATTTGTATCCTTATAGGAAAGAAGGCCCAAGAAATTTTGAGTATAACTGTAAAAGGATGAAAAATTGAATAATCTGTACAAACGACTTCTACTAAATACATCACAGAATAATGTCGCTATTTCGCAAAAAACAGGAAAGTTGTCATTTAAATAAAATCCAATAGCTTACAACAAAATCTAGGTAGATGTATTATTTTGCTCACGTACCGGTTTGACATAATTCCGATATTGTTTTATCTCCACGAAGGTAGGCAAACAATGCAAATGAGAATATGGAATAATGGGGTGATATCGGTGTTCGTCCTCATTCGTGTCAAATATACTTATGTTATTCTCGTTCGCTTGTATTGTTCCCACGCGCCTCTTCGACAGCGCTCAAGCATTGTCCAGTTTATTTGATCGAATAATCGTGTATGCGAAGGTCTAGAAAACATAACAGTATCACAGCCAATATGTATAATAATAAAAAAAAATATGTAATTAATTAATCTGGTACATTTTTGAAATTAGAATTTTTATTACAATTTCTAATAGAGCAAATTTATTTTGAATTAGTTTTCTCATGCAGGAAAATCGCTAAAACGATTGATCTATGATATTTGATAAAGCAGTACACCGAAGGTCGAATTTTTTACACTACCGTCGTTATGGATGGAACCTGTTTTGCCTCGCAAACTATTGGGTTATAATAAAATCTATATGCCTTAATATTGCTCTGAACAGTTATTTCGATAAAACCAGTGGAGAGCCAGTGGAGCTTTGAGCAATTCCAATACCATGATTGGAAAACGCTATTAGACATAGGTAAATGAGGTTTTTCATGGTTACCTAACTTTATCCTGCCAGTACACATTATACAGGGCACTTTTGGATATGTTCAGATAGGGCTGTCGTATTACTTGCGTCAAAGCTGTAAGTGCTATACGTATTAATTAAAAGCAGAAGAAACATGTCCAGGCCTGGACAACATATATTTCTCAATGCTCAAAATCTTACCTCCTATTGCTATGGATTTCCTTTTGCTTCAATTCAACAATATTATTTAAGACAGGACCCCTATTCCCCGTAATTTTTTAAACTATCTGATAATCTCAATCCCTAACCCTAATAAGAATCCTGAACTGTGCGAGTCCTACAGACCTGTTGCCCTAGCCTCATTTTATTGCAAACTTTTAGAAATACTTATTAAAAATAGACTCGAATGGGAGATTGAAAAGAAAGGCATTATATATAAACACCAATGTGGATTTCGGAAAGGTAAAAGCATATGCGACAACTTAACTATAATTGCAAATAAAGTCACAAACTAACTTGCCTTCAACAATAAGGCAGTAATGGTCGTCTTGGATATGAAGGTGGCATATGATCATGTAGATCTTACCCTATTGACACAAAAATTGATATAACTTAACATTCACGGTTATATATGTCACACAATTCACGGTTAAATATGTCACACAATTCAAAAAATTCGCCAACTTTTCATTAAGAATCTTCCAACAAACAACGTTATGGGACCCCAGCTAACAAATAAAGGTATACCACAAGGATTTCCCCTATCCCCTCTTCTTTTCTACATTTACATTAATGCGTTATATGAAGTGGTTCCCAACGACATCATTATCTTTCAGTGCTTTGACGACATTGCACTTCTCCATACTGGAAATGACGTAGATAATGCGGTGGTTTCTATCAATTAGTGTTTGACAAACATTCATGCTTGGTTGAATAATCACAATTTTTTATTATCTCCCTACAAATCAACTTCCATACTATTCATCAAATTAGAATCTCTCAGCTATCCCAGATCCGATATAATAATGAACAAATCCCTTGGGCTAAGGAAATTAATTTACATTACATTACTTTTGATTACAGACATACTTGGAATAAATAAGTGGACAATATGTGCGCCAAAGCTCACAAAGGCTTTAATATTTTGAGTATTAGCAAAAAGAACTCACAAAAGTTAAACAAAATTCAGTATCAATCCATAAGAACGTGTTTGGGTATGATGAGATCAACCCCGATTAATGTTCTCCTCTCAGAGGCGGGAGAGGGTGATCTGACTGCATGAAGGATATGGCTAGCCTCTAAATTCCTCATGAAATCACTTAATGTCACTCTCAGCAACATTTGGGAATCGGCCACCAATCTAGCAAAACTATGAAAACCTACCTTTACTAGAGGCTTTTGATTTAACTGAGACATATTCTAACAAAGTTCACTTCAACACCATTCTTCCATGATATCAATTTCCACTGGACGTTCAATACTCACCTATCCCAGTTAAAAAACTTGGGCTTTAAAAAGTACATATCTCCCTGACAGAATTTAACATAGACAAATCCGGGGCAACTTGAAAGAATTTTTTTACTCAGATGCCTCCAAAGATAAAACGGGTAACACTGGCATTGGGATTTACTGTAGGGAAAGCAGCCGGTCTGCCATCTGAGGTTAACATATGCACGGCACAAACTATTACAACAGAGAGAACAGTAGAGGTCATAAAAGATTTACATATTAATCACGCTGTCATCCTATTAGATTCCCAAAGCGCCATTAAAAAAAATTTCAATACCAATATTTCAGGGAACTGGGATCCCTTAAGCCTCCATACTAAAAATTAAATTATTCAGCTTGGATTCCAGGACACGATCCATTACCTTTGTAATTATCGTGAGTTTCTTCCAAAATTAAAATAAAATAATTGTATTAACTGGACTCCAAGATGGGGCAACATTTCTAAAACTAAGGGAGTACATTATGCTAAAATGATGGGGAAGCCGTACAATAAACCATGGTTTCATCATTTTTCTAAACTAGATCGAAATCACATTACAACTTTATGTAGAATGAGAAGTAATCATTGTCTTTCGCCCTTCCATCTATATAGGCTTAAAATTAATAATTAACAATCTGGAGTATCTGATCTTTAATTGCCCAGAAAGGGAATCATTTTTCTAAACTAGATCGAAATCACATTACAACTTTATGTAGAATGAGAAGTAATCATTGTCTTTCGCCCTTCCATCTATATAGGCTTAAAATTAATAATTAACAATCTGGAGTATCTGATCTTTAATTGCCCAGAAAGGTTTTTGTTATCCAATCACTTCTATCACCGCATGTCCATACTTATTAGGCACACTCCCATTCACCTTTAGAATACCATTCATGATAACATTTCTCAGAACACTATCCTCTTGCTAATGGAACATATTAGAAAATGCTCGCTTAAAGTTATTGCAAACAACTTCCTCTTACAAAAATATCTATAACGATCTCCACCATATCCTTTTAGGATACAATCATGGCCGTATAGTCCTTGAAGCTGAGGCCATTCTAACGTATGAAACGAACGTGCTATAAGTCAAAGACCACTAGTAATAAAAAATAGGGTTTCACTTTCTCAACCAGGGTAACTAAAATATAACTAATTTAGTGCGACTTTTACAAGAACAACAAAAATAAAATAGATTGTGTGGACTCAACTTGTCTATAAAATATGTAGCCTGCTTTGAAAAACAAAAATATTAAAGCTGAAAGTTTGCGACCTGTTTTGTTATGTGATATTGTAGACACTTAAGATTTAAGCAGCAACATCAACAACACAAGCAATTCTTAATGTTAACAATAAAATAGGCGCCTCTAATCCTAAAATCTGTAGTAAAAAAAGGTTTGTTCTTTAAAGGGAAACGATGGAAACTTAAATATCCTAAACTAAAAATAAAGCAATCTAAAGCCAGTTATTAAACTCTTTTTGGATTGGTTTCTTTTCTTTTTGTTCCTGTTCCTTTTTTTTTAAATAAATACATATAACAAAATAAATGTATTCAACCAAACTATTTTTTCTGAGATTTGAGATTGAAATAGAAAGAAAATTAATTTTACCCAATTTGGGGAATCAATTATAACAGGACATTGCAGTGCTGACACAATTAAAGGCGAGTCTTATATCATCATCACAATTTTAAAAGATACCTAAGATGATTTTTCGTACTCGATCAAAAATCAAATATAGAACACAAAAATGCGTACAGGGAATATCTTGCAACGGGATGTCTTTTCTATACGATAGCACGCATCAGTGATCTATCAGTGCACAAAATATTAGATCGCATATTCGTTTACATCTGGTAAATGTATCTATTGATCTTACTGCTTCCTAAAATAATTAGGTATATAAATCTACTCTGATTATTTCGATTAAAATTACTCACCGACATACGGAAAAATCAGACACAACCAAAAAGCAGCTGGAATAGAATTGTAGCCCATTTCCCATGCGAAATTATCTCATCGGCTAATCGCGTTAGCCTTGCCAGGGCCGTGATAAAACTGTGCATATTGCAATTACGCGAGAATGCAAAGAAATTCGCGGGGCCGAACAAAGCGGTCTCCGAAATCCAATTTTAGCTGTGTAATATACGGGACGTACCTGCTTCAGAGGCGCACCTGCTCTCCAAACATACAGAAGAATGAAAAATTCTAATACGGATGGAAATGTAACTCTATATTTTATGGCTCTATCTTCATTCGCCGCGAACAAAGAAAAAAAGGGATATTTTATCTGTAGCATTAAAATTTTGTAAATTTAGTAAAAAAAGAGTATAAAACTAGTTTTACAAATCACTCACTTTTATGGTAGCCAAATGCCAATCAATAATTAACTACTATTTTCTTCACAGGAAATTATTGTGTTATGTGCAGGAAAATCAAAAATTATCTAGTCTTCCCTAGAAAGGAAAAATATATATTAGTGTTACTACTTAATTTAATTTAATTCCCTAACCGTAACAATGAACCTACTAATTCCATAATAAGAAAAGATTTTTACTAGTACTACTACTTCTACCTTCTAACTGAAACATATCAACGGTTGAAGAACAAGATGTTCCATAGACAAAAAAATAGTAATTAAGGCAGCCCTTGAGGGCATGCAGCAGAAGTTACGAAATATTTAAGAAGGGTTTTTTTATAACGATGCACTTTTTTTTATGTAGATGCAGTAAAGCCCTCCGGCCATTTAAATCCCAGATATTTCTATTAAGTTATTCCTAATTTCTTATAATAAGGCAAAATCAAAAAATCAGGATCGTCTATATGCCGAGCAAGGGACGTCGGCGCCAATGGTATTAAGAATAGTTACATATTTATCTGTCAAAAAAGCCTCCCCAAATTCTTTTAAAACTAATTAGACACGTTTTTATTGGAAATTATATTTTATATGAAAGTAAGAAGGCAAACCTATAAAAAAATATGCATATATTACGGGTTCCCTTGATAATAAACACTTTTTTACAATAAACTATTTTATTAAGTATTCATTACTTTACGTTAACACATCTTACACAATACTAATTCCAAATCGTTAACATCCTTCACCTTGTATCATCTATGTTGGCATCTTGTTTTTTGGAATTTCTCAGTATCCTGTAACCCAAGTTATTATTTTTTTTGATTATTCGGTACGGTCCTTCCCAATGTTGCAAGAATTTTGGAGATAACTCTTTCTTTCTTATGGGGCTATACAAACTAAACTAAATCGACCCATCGTACTATCTGACGAAGGAAGGAGAGGTGTTATTTTAGCTTTTCGTATCCCCATAATTTCACAAGATTACTATCTCACGTCTATGAACGTTCGTGGATTCACTTGGGTAGTATTCGCACGCCTTTTACAAGATTTTGAAACATTGTATAGGTCATACGTGCTTTTGTCCACTAAAACATGGTATGCGCATTATAAGATTTTATAAGTTTTGATGCCCTATAATAAAATATGATATGATCAAAATAGTTTTAAGAGGTATTAAGAGAATCATATTTACATTGGATATAATGTCATATAAAATTCTAGAAAATGTTTAAGACCTTATAAGATATTCATATATATTCAGAACTTTTTTATATCTTTACTTTCGATATTTCGATTATGTCAGAACATGACCCCCTGCGGTCATGATTTCTTCTTCTGCTTCTAACTCCAGAAGCAAGTTTAAACCCAGAGAGTTCTCCAATACGAGATACTCGATACGACACAATCGAAAGCCAGTTTTACATTAACTGAAACCCGTCGCCACCTATTTGGAGCTCCGTGGACTTCTGGCTATCTCCACCAAGTCTTATACCGGGTGCATACTACAATTAAATAACTCGTCCCTATAAAGTTTTATTTGACAAGATATTAAAATAATATTTCGGTTGGTTAAATAAACATTAAATCGCATTAAAAATATCTGATAAAATATTCTATGAAAATTGTTGTTTAGTTCTATCAAACAATATAAAATTTAATTAAACATGGCTCATAAAATAATGCAACATACACTAGCGGACACCTGAAGTAGATAGGTCAAATTGTAGGTGAATTTCAAACTTACGTGACTTTTCAACTAGCAGGAAATATTTTTTAGTTTGAATAACGCATTATCTAGTAGCTTAAAACCAATTATGCAGAAGGACGCATGTTTAAAAACTTTCCTAAAAAGTGGCACATAGGTTATTAAAAATATTTGATAATGTGTTTAGAAGGGCCCATTGATATACACGCTTTTTTTACATTTTTGTTTCTAGAGCAGTTATTTAATTTTTGTAAAACATAGTGAAATTTTCACATTTAAAAAAGGTTTAAATTAATTACATCAAACAGTTAATTCTTCACTCTATCTAAATTTATTGACTGTACATATTCCAGAAATAATTAACCAATTGGGGCTCAATATTTTGTATATGTAGATGACAATGCAAGACCGCATAGAAATAGAATTGTCAACATTTTTTTTTAAACTGAAAATCTAGAGTAAATGCAATGGCCGGCACATTTACCCCAGTGTAGTCCAATCGAACACGCTTGGGAAAACTGCAAAGACTTATTAATTTCAGAGCCATTATTCACGAATAATTAGAAGTTTTTTTAACTACTTTAATAAAAAGTATGCCACGCAGATGTCAAGCTGTTATCTAATCTCGCGGGGACCTATTAGATAATTGAATAAGTATTTTAATTGTTAAATTTTATATAGATTGGTTTTTTTGATGAAACACTAAAATTATTGATTTTACTCGTATGGTTGAATTTTTGATTTTATCTACAAAATACAAACCTAAGACAAAGATTTTTGTTTCAAGTGAAAACATGGTTAACCTCTTTAAAATGTGAAAATGTCACTATATTTTGAAAAAATTAAATTACTGCCATAGAAACAAAAATAAAAAATAAAAGTATGTCTAAAAGTAACCTATCAAAAGCCTTCGTAAACGCACTATCGAACATTTTTAATAACTGCCAGGATCCTCTGTACCATTTAAAAAAAATATTTTAAACATGCACTCTTATATTCCCTGTATAGTTGGCATAAGGAGGTTTTAAGTTTCTACAAGGCGCGCCATTGAAATTAGAAATTAGAAAGTTGACCAAATTAAAAAACAATTATCTAAAAAAGCCTTCTAGTTAAAAAGTTACGTAAATTTCAAATTCATCTACCATTTAACCTATCCATTTCCAGTGCCCCCAAGTTTATTCAAGTGAATGCATTATATTATAATATCTATGTCTTATCCTTATTGCAACTATAATACCTTATGAGATATCCTCTACTTTTTATTTAAAGTTCCTACTCAAGCTCATAGACTTTTATAAGTCTGAATACTTGTACATGGAAATGTCTAATGAAGTTTTATAGACGTTGCCCTTTATGCCTGTAATACACTAGTCAACACTTATAATGCATCACTGATTTTTAACGTTAATTTCAAATGCATATAATTTTATTATTCAACCGATTTTAACAAAGTTTTTTTACTGATAGGTCAGTCCTGTCTCTGAAGCACTAGACAGAGTTGAAAATTATGTTGTATTGTACGGGGAAAACTAAAAGTTACGTGAGCTTGTAAATAAACCAAAATTTAATATGATTGCCAAAAAGAAACCGGGCATGCAGATTTAATTTTTTCATATGCTGCGGATACGTAAAGGTTTACAATACCACATCACCAAATTTGAAACTTTATTTTTTAATACAGGGTGAACTAAGAGATATACACTTTAAGCCATAACTTACAAATATTTAAATTTAATAATGTATTTCTATCATTATTTTTTATTTTTTATTACTTGATATAGGTATCGAGTAAAAAGATGCTAAATTCAGAACTACTGTATACCATCACAATGTTCAAACGTTTGCAGTTTTAATAGAGGGAGGATCATGAAAACAACTTCTCGTTTAACAATAAACAAATAATCGACCCGTAAGGTGAATTTTTTGACATCGTCAACTTAACTACAGAAAGTTAAAAGTGCCTAGAATTTCTGCTTTAAACCCAGGCTGTATCATAGGTTTGGTGGAGAGCGTTAAAAGTCAGAGGAATGTGACCGAAATAACAGGGGTTTACCAGAGTGATGTCTCTCGAATTTATTCCCGATATATTGAGACTGGTTCAATTGAAAATAAACTTTGAAGGCATCGAAATCGCAAGACCACAACAAATCAAAACCGTTTTATTAGAATACTGGCAAGGAGGAATACAACAACATCAAAGTTATAAAGTAACAAATTCGGACAGCACATCACATTAAGATATCAACTCAAACAATTCGAAGACGGCTATATGAAATAGGTCTGAGAAACAGAAGGCCCCTGCGAGTTCTCAAAAACACAACTGCAAAAACGGACAAGGTTAAATTGTTAAAATGTTTTCCGATGAAACCAAATTTGGTTTAATGTCCGGTTACCGACGAGTTCACGTTTGGCGAATTCCAGAACTAGAAGTCAGGGTTGCCAACTATACATGTTTTGGGGTGGGATAATGTTGATTAATAAAACGCCCTTGATAACTATACCCAGAACGATGACTGGTCAAATTTACATAGAACATATCTTGGACCCGGTTGTTGGCACTTGGAGGGGTGCTGTAGGTCCACACGAAAATGCTTGGGATATATTGGGAAGGCGTGTAAGGAAAAGAAATGAATATTTTGCGTGTTTTTCAAACCTTATTGAAGCCGCTGTGGAGAAATAGAACGCAATTTGACACCACCCTATAAACAACCTAATTAAAAGCATGCCAAGAAGAATTGAGCAATGCATAAAAGCTGGTGGAGGCCCAACAGACTATTACGTTTTTGTGTTACGTTGCGTTTTATTTTTTCGCATTTTTTAAAATCTTTTTTGTCGACTTGTTGTTGCTTTCGTATAGTTTCTTCTGTATGTTTGGTAATAAAAATTCATTTATCGTAACTATTTATTAGTGTTTTTTTTAATGGGCAACATCTGCAGCTGTGTCCTAAAATGTAAAATAGACCATTTGGGCTTTATAGAATTTCATCTGCCCTGTATTAAGACTCTAATTGTCAAACCTTGCGATGGTATACAGTAGCTCTAAAATTAGCTTTACTTTTTTTTTACTTGATGTGTATACCAAATAATCTTGTATATAACTGAACTTAAAAAAGTGTCAAACTTGGTGCTACAGTAAACCTTTACGTATCCGTAGCATATGGAGAAATAAAATCTGCATGCCCCTTCTTTTTTTTTGCAGTCATGTTAAATTTTATATGCTCACGTAATTTTTAGTTTTCCTCGTAAAGTAAAACAAAATTTTTAAGGGCTTCAGAAAATAGAAGGACTGACCTATAAGAAAAAAAAGTTTGTTAAAATCGGTTGAATAATAACAAAAATATATGCATTTGAACTTAATGTTCAAAATCAGTGATTATATATAAGTGTTGACTAGTGTATTATATCAATATTAATGAAGTTTACAAAAAAAGAAGTAAAATATTTCAAAATATTCTTATAAAAATCATCCAAGTCCTTGTATTCTGTAACTTTGAGAATCAACTATATTTAAATTTCATGTGTAATTTTTAAAAAAGATCTTAGGGAACACTATTCAACGAAAGTTTTGATCAAGAGACATGGCTTATAAATTCTTTCCGTGTCTTATACAAATGCACATATTCTCATAAAATGTATATTTTTTTGTAACCATTTTTTACGTTTTTGACAGGGTACACATCATGTAAACTGTACAGGGTGTCCAAAATAAGAATGTATATCTCCTTATCTCGAGAACCATAACAGATAGAAGGCCAGTTCATATACAAAAGTTTCTTAGCTTCGTTTGAATTTTTATTTTATTATATTTTTATTTATACAGGGTGTTGCGTTTGGTCTGGGCTGAGATGCACTTTCTTATTTTAAATGGGACGCCCTATATATTATTGCAGATTATGATAACGCGCTTAAAGACGAGTTCACCAATATATAACAGTATGGGCCTATAGTGCAACGTTTCGGATTTATTGACATTTTTCTTCAGTTTTCAACCTATTTTCAAATTAATAGAACTAAAGTACTTTTATAATTTTTTAAATTTTTGTTAAAGCCTTAAAAAATTAAAACCTCGTTCTACTCACAGTCTTATACTCGAGTTTTAAAACTTCATAAAAGTTGCAATGTTGCCATGCTTCGCGTATCGTAATTTTTTTTTTAAATTTAAATGCAACACCCTGTACATTTCAATAAATTCGGATAGAGAATTGAAGTAAGATTTCAACGATCCATAATAATATGGGTCTCCGACTTATAGTTTTAGACTTATTGACGATCATCTTCAGCATACAACTAATTTTTTTAAGACAAAGTTTTCAGTTTGTTTAATTTCAAAAAATTCGTGGGTGTATTATAATGTATGCATTAAGAGTTATTACTTAGGTACCGATAATCTTTATTTACCCTTGATTATTATCTTAATATAAAAGTGTCGTTCATTATAAAACCCTTAGAACCGTATTCACTAAAGAGGTTTAAATTTAGACCATGTCTAACTTAACAGTTATAGGTTTAAAATGACAAATGCAACGATAGAGCAAATAAATTATTGTAGTCACAATTACCAAATGACAGTGACATATACAAAACGCAACTGGCGAACTAACAGTTTTAAATGTCATGGTAACTAGATCTGGTCTAACCTTTTTAGCGAATACGGGGGCTAATTTTTTAAATTTAATTAATGTTCACCTATTTTTTGCTTAAATATTAAGATATTGGAAAAACAACAAAAAAATAACAAGAAACTCAGTTATTCAATAAAATCTAAACCGTGTATATTTTGCTTTTTTTAGATAGTTATTTAATTCAAAACATACTTTGTAAGCGTATCGCCTGTATTTCAGCCGGTATAAACGAAAAATGTGATACTTGTTAATTATTTTATAATTTTCCATATTTTTGTGTATTTCTAAATAAAAAACAGCATTATTGGTTGGTAAAGAAATAATATTAATAAAAACAAATTATAATTTGAAAACGCTTTAATTAGATTTACAGATTTTATGCTTTATATATTAGATTGCTTAATTGTTTTTATTTATATAATAACTAAATTTATTTGGAAAAAATTCTACAAAAAACTTATACAAAAAATTATTTTATTAAATGACCAATGAGTCCACCGTTTTCGGCAATGCAAGTTGTAAGAATCATTTCTAATTTACTGGTCGCTTTTCGAACTGCTCCACTTTCATTTAAATACGCAACTTCCATAATAATTTTGTTTCTTAAATCCTCAATATTTTCGCAGCGGTTTTGGTAAACCTTATCCTTTAATGTTCCCCATAAGAAATAGTCCAATGGAGATAAGTCTGGGCTTCTAGGAGGCCATAGAATATCCCCATTTGGACCTATCCATTCCATAAAATTGTTGGAAAGAAAGTTCTTTACATCTAGCGTGTTATGGCATGGAGCGCCGTCCATTTGATATATTATTTGGTTGGTATTTCCTTGTTTGTCTAGCAAGGGCTTAATTATGTCTCTAAGTAACTGTAAATATCTAGGGCCAGTTAAATGCTGATCAATAAATACGGGGCCTATAATTGTACCTCTGTAGATTCCGCACCACACGTTAATGCTTCGTCGTCCTTGATGTTGTATAGTTTTAAATTTTTTCGGGTTCTTTTGTGCCCAGAAATGGCTATTTTTTCTGTTGAAAACTCCACAGGTACTAAAGGTTGCTTCATCTGTCCAACATATTTTATTTAACATAGATTCCTGGAATTGACGATCCATAATTAAATTGCTATATTCTAATCTAGTAACGGAGTCATTTGGCTCTAAATGATGTAATTTCGCAAACTTCCATGGCCTGTACTTATTAAGTTTAAGCGAAAAATGAATAGTAGATTTAGCAACGCCTAAATCGCGCTCTGCATCACGAATAGAATTTTCGGAATTCTCTTCAAAATACAAGGAAATATTTAGTTGTTCTTCTTCGGTTAAAACAGATCTTGGTGTTATTCTTTTATCGTATTTTAAAACGCTGTGCCCCTCGAGATCTCTTTCAATTTTCTGAAAAATTCTTCGAACTGGGATTCGGTTTTCGGGATATTTTCGTTGGTATGCCCTAAGAGCCAAAGCAGCACTACGATTATTTTCCAAATAGCACTGGTAAAGAATCAACTTTTCTTGATTTGAATATATTTTTATAATGTTAAAAGATATCAATAGCACTAGCAGGAAATTATGTTGACATTTCTTGCGACGTTTACCTTGGCGTCCTTTCAAACTCTATTTCCATGGCACTCTATGTGTCTTAAAAAAATTAGTTGCATGCTGAAGATGATCGTCAATAAGTCTAAAACTATAAGTCGGAGACCCATATTATTATGGGTCGTTGAAATCTTACTTCAATTCTCTATCCGAATTTATTGTAATATACAGGGTATTGCATTTAAATTAAAAAAAAAATTACGATACGCAAAGCATGGCAAAATTGTAACTTTTTTGAAGTTTTAAAACTCGAATATAAGACTGTGAGTAGAACGAGGTTTTAATTTTTTAAGGCTCTAACAAAAATTTTAAAATTTATAAAAGTACTTTACTTCTGTTAATTTGAAAATAGGTAGAAAACTGAAGAAAAATGTCAATAAATCCGAAACGTTGCACTATAGGCCCATACTGTTATATATTGGTGAACTCGCCTTTAAGCGCGTTATCATAATCTGCAATAATATATAGGGTGTCCCATTTAAAATAAGAAAGTGCATGTCAGCCCAGGCCAAACGCAACACCCTGTATAAATAAGAATATAATAAAATAAAAATTCAAAAGAAGCTAAGAAACTTTTGTATATGAACTTGCCTTCTATCTGTTATGGTTCTCGAGATAAGGAGATATACATTCTTATTTTAGACACCCTGTACAGGATAATATGTAAAATAAGATGACCTATCCCCTTATCCGAAAAACCACAAAAGATAGGGAAGAAATTAACAGATAAATATTTCTGTGTTTCTTTTGAAGTTCTAATTTAGTTTATTTATGCAGATTGTTGGAATTTTCGTGAGCTGATATTTAAGTTGTATATTTACATTACATTACAGTTTTTTTATCTATTTTCTCATAACATTTTAGTGAAAATCCAATATGGCAAAACAAAATGGCGGACTAGTGAAATGTAAAAAAATTACTTATCCAATTTATTTGAAATTTTGTACAAAAAAATCAAGCGTTATATAGGAATCAACTGGTAAAATGTTGGTACGAATCCAAGATGGCGGAATTAATACAATATTTAAAAATTCAACCTGAAACACTATTTAATGAACTGATTTCAAATTGCGTTAAAACTAATTGTAATATAGAGACGAACTAGTAGAACTGTGGTACTAATTCAAGATGACGGATCAAAATGGCTGCCAAATTAAATTGCTTGTAATCTTGAAAAAAATACTCTCTCATCTTTTACATATCTTCACGTTTTACCATATCTACATGCCAAAAAATACGTTTTATCAGTTCCTTCGGACCGTCTGTTGGTTTGTCTGTCTGTCAGTTCGGGGCACGCATAGGTTAAAAACTACTTATCAGATTGACTTGAATTTTAGTCAAAACTTAAGGGTCATATGGGGATGTACCTGGTAACAATTTGGTAAAAATCCAATGTGCAAGAACAAAATGGCGATCTAGTAAAACGTTAAAAAATTATTACTAAAAAAACTAATTATTCAATTTACCTCAAATTTGGCACAAAAATCAACTGTTACGTAAGAATGAAGAAAAAAGGTAATATTTTGGTATGAATATTAGATAGCAAAACAAAATGACGGCCTAATAAAATATTTAAAAAATCTGCCTGAAAGAAACTACTTATTACATTAATTTCAAGTTTTGTGGAAGCATTAAGTGTGATATAGAGCTAAACTGGTAAAATTCTGGTAGGCATTCGAGATGTCGGCCAAATAAAATTTCTATTAACTTAAAAAAATCTTATTCAATTGACTTTGAATTTCGCACAAAAATTAAATGAGAATCAGGGGTGCGATTTTGCACTTATCATTTCGTTAGTTAACGAAAATTTTTTTCGGAGAGCTGTTCGGCATGACAATCGGATTTTCCGAGAGGTTCATTAAAAACCAACCTATTACTAAAGCCGCCATTTTTCGAATCTGTCAGTTCTTGTGTTTTTGATAATATCTGAATTTACTGCCGTGGAGTCTAATTTCGTAAGATAAAAAATAGTTTTGATTACTTGAAAGCTAAACCGTGAGATATTAGCATATACATCATCATACCGTAAGTAATAAACAGATGCTAAAATATTCACGAAAATCATGAAAACATGGAACCTCCAAATAGGCAGCGAAAATACTAAACTCGTAAGAAAATCCTTCAAATTAAACAAGGTAAGCTAATCTGTTTAAAAAATATTATCTATGTCATATTATTACTAAACGTGATTTGATCATTTTGTTAGAAGTACGGGAAAGCATAGAACGCTATCCTCAAAATGTACTTATTTTGAAGAAATATTTAACAAAGTTGTGAATATTCTGTTTAAATAATTATATTATTTACTATATGGTGCAAAATTTTATATTACGTATTTTATTTTTAAAAGAAAAGAGGGACCTATGTTAATATCTATTCTAATCCAGCACAGCGGCTGTTATGCAACCACATAAACATCAAACATCTATCTGCCTTTGAAACGGGGTTCGCCTTCCACAGAAAAATAATATAGTAATATAGGCGAAATGCGTTCATCGGGAGAACAAAGCGTTTTAAACTTAGAGTAAGAATAAAAATTTTATTATCGGTAGTAAATGCCCGTTGTTACTGGGGAATGGCCCTCCCTATTTGAGGAATACGGCAGTATTTTATTTAATTTTGGTCTCTCGTAACCTAACCTAACTTTTTAGTAAACAGTAAACAAGAAAGTGGAACAGCTGATGGATCACTTGCGGAAACATAACAGTGGTTTAATAATGGTGTATTTAAGTATTGCAAAATTGAACATACATTCCAGTAACTAGGAACCAATTTAAGAATAATATTTTTTATTGATGGAAAGACTAAAGAAGCAATAAGGGCAGTTGAATCTAGATTATCATAATGGTGATACCTGAGACTGTTACAGGTAGGCATGTATTTCTATATTTTAACAAATAGAATGTACTTGCTTAAATTATATTTGTCTATGTCGAGGTATATGTATAACTTGTAAACAAAAGTATTCCTTAACAGGTATTATCAAAGAAAATTTATAGGGTAACCTATTATTTTCTTAGGTATTAGGTATATATTTTCACTGTTGAGGGCGAAATGAAATAATCTTTGTTTTTCTTTAAAAGAACTACAGTCGGAATTATATAATGTTATAATAATTAGAGAAGGGAAATAATTAGGTATATTACACAGTATGTGGTGTATGGCACATTTATTGATTATAGCAATATTTTTACAACTTTTGCAGAATATAACACTAAAAAGAAGGGAATGATACAAGAAATGATGTCCAGTATTTGATACAGTATTTTCATTTAACTTTCACATACTTAGTCAATATAAGGAAGACCAATCACCGAAGCACAATTACAAATTCCTCGATAAACTGTTTTGTTGATTCAAATTTGAACTCGACCATTTTGATTGTAGAAGATATATACCTGTGTAAGTATTAATTGTGATTATTTTGTTTGTTTTTATAAAGAAACTTACTATAATATTAGATTTAGACAGGTTAGGCTACTATAATTCATAAGCTTATGTTTAGCAAAGTCTACTGCAAAACATACCTATGTTTTCGTTATAGCAAATCATCAGTATCAAACAGAATCAAACAGAATTTAACACTTGAAACCTTGTTTAATTTGACTAATGGTTTTTGCACTGATATTCTGTCGGAAAACAGCAGCAAGATAATGCATAGCAACCCAACTGACAAATGGTGCACTTATTTTTTTATTATGTCATTCATTAAACTTTGTGCTAGACACCTCGTTATGTTTTATATGTTTGTCTAATTTTATACAGTGTGACTTAAATAAGTTTGAAGTGTGTGTTTTTCCTTGGGGTTTGGTAATTGCCATTTTTAATGTGTATTTTTTAATTAGTCTTTTGTTCAAATCTATGAATCGCTTTTGAAGTTTCACATCACAATAAAAATATTCTATTTAAAAAAATAACTATTATATGTCTTAATAAGTGCATTATGTTTAATGGAATTTATTTGTTTATTCTTATGTAAAATTGTACAGGGTGCCTGGTTATATTTTAAACGGTAGCCTAGAGGCCTTAATCTATGGGTTATCAAAAAACTTTAAATGCAAATGTTTTTGGGTTTGAACGGAATCATCATTCTTGCCGATTATAAATATACTAGGTTTAAACTTTAATCTCTAAAGATAACAGAGAAATTGTAGAAAAACCCTACCATAAGAGGAAATGTGTAAGAGAGAGATGGAAAAAGCTCCAATATAGTGGAGTCAGTGGGAATACATTGCTTCTTATGATAGGGTTTTTCTTAAATTTCTTCATTGTATTTAGATATAAAGGTCTTAAACCTAGAGAATGTTTGAGATGTATCTATTATACAGGGTGTGCGTTTTAAAATAAGAAGTCGATGCCCATTTGCTAAATTTCTGATTACCTTTTGTTTGTTTTTCTTGTAAATTGCCCAAACCTAAACATTTTTATATTTAAAGTTTTTTGATAACTTATAATAAAGTCTGTAGGGTACCGTTTAAAACGAGGGGTAATCCACTGAAGAAAATAGTGTACAAACTCATGAAAATACAAAGAAAATACAGAAAATACGAGAAAATACAGAAAATACGAGAAAATACAAGGAAAATACAGAAAATACAAGAAAATACGAGAAAATACAAGAAAATACGAGAAAATACAAAGAAAATACAGAAAATACTATCAATTCTAGAAAATACATGAAAATAGTTGAGTTTTTTTTTTCATATTCTCTGAAACTAAAAAAAAGTTAAATGACCATTGGTGATAAAAATGGCTGTTCTGAAACAAAAGTGCCATGCTTTTGGCCGATCTGAACACAGTTGTGAAAGCGCAGTTTTTCGTCATGAGGTATCTACACATATCATTTTACGAACCCACACAAAATTTCCAATTTTTATCTCATTGTATAAACAGGGTTTTCCAATAATAGATAACTTCGGCTGTAGCTCGGGAACCCTTAATGACACAACTTAAGAAAAAAAAAAGATTTATAGGTAAATCCACCAAGCCAAGTCGCTGGTCGTCAAGGGCTTAACAGCAACTCAAAAATGGAAAAGCCGATTTTCTCTTCAATTTTCCTAATTAAGGTTTGCCAAAAATGTAAAAGATTCAAGTGCAATGAACCCATGGGCTATCCACACAGAAGAATCTATTTATTCCATACATCTGACATACAATAAAACTGGTATAAATAAAACCTAAAAAGGATGAAATTTAAAAAAAATATATAAAAGAATAAAACCGACTTAAAAAATGCAATAAAAAGTGAGGAATAATATTTTATTCCAACTTGGGAATTTTAGAATGTGAAGTCGGCATTAATCATTCTTAATTTCTTAATCGCAAAAATATATTTATGTAGAAGCTGGGTTTTGGTGTTGAATACCTCGATCAGTATGTCTTGTCTTCATTAGTTTGGTGCCGACTTCACAGACTAAAAATTTCAAGATGCAATAAAGTATTACTTCTCAGTTTTTAGTAATTTTTTTTTGACGTTGGTTTTATTTTTTATAACAATTTTTATTTGGGTAATTATACAATATTCAGATATACCTACCCTCGAACCTACCTCTTAAATTATTGCATTGTTGTATTGTTTCTGACAATAAAATCTACTTTATAGTTGCCTAATTATCAAGTTATTTATTCTAGACATCATATTTCTAAAATATGTCTATTTTTTAACATGTTCGGATACTACGGTTTTATCCTCGGTTTTATCGGTATATCGCAAGACCCTGCGCGCGACACTCGCACTCGGTTCGACATTTAAATTTGCATTTTAAGTGTTAAATGAATTAATCAAAAATGTAATATTTTTTGCTTATGTCGGGATACTAAACTTTTTCCGACATAATAATTTGGTTTGTAAGTGCTAAATAAATTATTCTAAGCATTATACATATATTAAAAATATATCAATTAATAACTCGATTAATAGCATATGTTCGAAAAATTTTACCGAAAAATACATCCAATGATAAAAAGATGCAACTATGCATGCGGTATGGCAACAGGGCTAAAATCGTAAAACTACGTTCGGTGGTTTCCCGTTTTTAAAAGAAGCAAGTAGCGGCGTTTATTAAAAGGTTATGTCGTGAGTCAAGTTTGAGCAAAGTGTTTCAGGTGATCTTTTACTATTATTGTTTAGTGTTTCAGTGATCTTTTACTATTATTCACACGTTATTTCTTTATTGATGTCGAAATTGTGGTGCTGCATTTAAAAGAATTAAAAGAATTAGGTGCATAAGGTAAGTGATTATTAATATTTTTTATCACATTTTTATTGGCTTCATCTGTACATGTGTATGTTTGATTGTTTAATTGTCTGGTACAAATTTTGTAATGGGTTCTTCACCCACCTCCACTAATCAAATAACTTTTTAGGATTTTGGATGTGGGATGCATATACAGTTCGCGTAACAGTACAATTGACAATTTGTACCTAGGTACCTTGCTTACTTAAGGTTATTTCTCTATTGATGTCGAAATTGTGGTGCTGCATTTAAAAGAATTAGGTGTATAAGGTAAGTGATTATTAATATTTTTTATCACATTTTTATTGGCTTCATCTGTACATGTGTATGTTTGATTGTTTAACTGTCTGGTACAAATCTTGTAATGGGTTCTTCACCCACCTCCACTAATCAAATCACTTTTTAGGATTTTGGATGTGGGATGCATATACAGTTCGCGTAAAAGTACAATTGACAATTTGTACCTAGGTACCTGATGGTATTTTAGAGTGCAAATTCTGAATGTTTAATCACTCTTAAAAAATTAAAGCATGGCGCGAACAAGGCGGAATAATTTTAGTGTTTTTCAGATATTATGTGTGAACATTTAAAAATGCAAAAAGGGGTGGGGGCGCAGCCATGGCGGACAAAGTTGGACATTGGTCCATATTCAATGAAAACAAGTACATATCTGGGAGTTTTAAAAATTACTATCGAATTCACTCAACATTTAAAAATTCAAAATGGCGAACGAAGTTTGTGCAGATTTGACTAAATATTGGTATTCGGGGTATTAAAGACAGTAAATTATGATTTTTTTCCAACATTTAAATACTAGTTTAAATATTTAAAATGGAGGTGCTAATAAGGCGAACGGAGGTTGCCATTTAACCAGTTTATTTTTAAAAAACTGTGTGTGGTATTCGAGAGTGCAAATTTAATAATCGCGGCGCCAATATGGAAGACGAATTTGTTTATTAGTGCCGACTGCAAGTCGCCTAATAGTCTCCATTCGGGAGTAGGTATTTTAGAATGCAGATTACAAAATTAAGTGTTTTTGTCGGCGTTTGAAAATTTAAAACGGCCGCGGCCGGCGCCGGCGGCGCAGAGTGAACCACCATAAGCTTATTTTATTGAAAAATTATTATTCTTGTCAAAACTGGTATAAATATAATAATATGTATATTAGCCAAGTTTCGTTAAAACATGAAAAATAAATACATTGGATAAATAAAAACTTAATTATAAAGGGTCTTACAATTTCTAGGGATGAGCATGGGATCTCGGAAACGGTAACAGATACAAGATCTGACACAACGTAATAAAATGATTTTATAAACAGCTTTGAGACAATTTATTGTTGACAGCAAAATAGTTTTAAAAAAGTGCTTTTGTGATGCAATTTTATAAAATAATAAGAATTATAAATAATAATTAAATTAAACAAATTGTGAATTTTGTCATTGTGCAAATTCGAGAGTAGCAACATCTGGGGATTATTGCAAATGTAAATCAAAATTTTTTAGTCAACGTTTCAAAATGGCGGCTATAACACAACGGACCAACTGATTACAAGATTTCCAAGAAAAGAAAAAAATAATCGAGTAAATAAAATATTGTAAAATTTAAAAATTATATTGCGTAGAGTGAACTTAAATGTGCAAGTGCATGATAATACGTTTTGATCAACACTCGGCATCAACAAATCTGTACAGGGTATGCCAAACTCAAAATGTTTCAAATTTTGCGATGTTGCCACTTCAATCTTAAACCTGTGACAACATTCGTTTTCTAAATGGAACACCCTGTATATTATTGCATTTTTGTATTTTCCTGAACAATCTAAATACATTTTATGTTATGTCTCCTATACTAAAATTCGACCGCTTTAGGGAAAACGGCGCTTGAGATTCAAAAAAAGTTTTTACCTTTTACCTACTTTTTAAAGCTCTGTAAGTCCTAAATGATCTAAGTTTAAGCGAAAAGGACTTTACTTCCTGATCTTAGTTTCTAATTATCTAGACCAATTTCCGATTTGACAGGAAAGGTCAAAATTTGAAATTTTCTGTCAAAATGGAAATTGGCGTCAGCAGCTAGCTAATTAAAAACTAAGATAGGAAGTGCAATTTATTCCGTTTTAAGTCGTTTGGGTGGCACAGAGCTTCAAAGGGTCAAAACCGTCCGTCAATTTTCAGACGTCATTTACTTGAAAACCTTGAATTTAGGTATAGGAAACATAACTTAAAAAGTATATAGGACGCTCATGAAAATACAAAAATGCAATAATAATATTGATAGTTCTAGTTCACTTTATAAAAGCGTGATTCATATAACATTTTTATAAACTTTAACTACCACGTTTATCCATTTGTAGTTTTCCGAAAAATAAATGAATTTACAAATCCACTTCACTAGAATATAAAGGGTGTATACTTGGTAACCGTTTGTCGTACAACTTTCAAAAATTTTTTTCAACTTCGGAACTCAAAAATGAAATGCCAATTTTCTCCTGAATTTTGCTAATTAAGACTGGTCAAAATTATAAACATTGTATTCTTCAGGCAATTATTCAACTTTTTATTTTTTGCTATTTTTCTATATTCAATAATAAAGTGGTGGGGGAAGGCCAAACTTGTCTCTTGTAAACATTGGCCGATTGCACTGAACTTGGTGTCAGAAAAAGCGCTTTATTTGCTCTTCGCGTGGAGTTTCTAACTGTATAGCAATGATTCTATTGGTGGTCATCATATGGCGTTTTTCGTAATTCATCAAATAATACGGATTGTCTCAAAAAAAATCAAATGGTAGCGTGGTAGGTATAATATGACTTTTTTGTCATAGGTTAATTTAAGGTTATAAAAGGTATCGAATATTGAAATAAAAAATCCAGGTCCGTATTTAAATTAAAAGTCGAAAAATTAACCTCACCAATTTGTAAAGGAAAAAAAGTGACAATAATGAAGTGAAAGTTACTTTCATCTGCCATTTAGCTATGCTTTAGAAAAACTAAAAAGAAACAAAAAATTAGTTACCACTAATAGAATCATTAGGGAACAGTTAACAGCTCTACGTGAAGAGCACACAAAGTTTAGTGTAATCGGTTCATCTAAAACAGGAATATAAACGTTTGAAAGAAAAAAGTTTGACCTTCCCCCATCACTTTATTATTGAAAATAGAAAAAAACGATAAAAAGTAAAAAGTTGCATAATTGCCAAAAGATTACAATATTTATTTTTTCGCCTAACCTTAATGAGGAAAATTCAAGAGAAAATCTAGCGGCCATTTTCCGAAGTTCAAAATACTTACTAATTTTTTTCCCAAGTTATAGGATAAACCGAGGGATAAACGGTTAACGAGTTGTGGCCGGCGTCCATACTTAGTGGGCCACCCAGTACACGATTCATTCCTCAAATACAAAATGAAATAAAGATAATTTTAATGAAGTAAGCGAACGCACATAAAGTGTGGTGTGTTAAAGTGTCGGCTATTTTTTTGGCTTTTTGTTTTACCATTTAGATATTTTTAGCTCGTTAAAATATACAAAATATTAGTTTTCTCATGACAACACCTCAAGAATAAATGAATATTTCATTTTAGGAAATCTTTCATTAAGGAATTTTACGAAGGGCAAATCAAATACATACAGGATATTTCGTTTAAGAAATACTTTGTGGGCTACCATGTGTGCATGTAATATCTTACACCTCATTCACTTTCTATCAATGGATTTTTTTTATCATGAAACGATACAAATTATAATAAAAAAAAGAATGCTGAACACCCTGAATCGAGCACTGTATATTTTTACTATAATCAAGACTTTTAAGCGTATTTTCTTTATTAATTATTACTTTTTAAAATACCCACTAGATGCCGTCCTAAAATGATACATTATTAAAAAATAGACCTTTGAAATAAAACATAAATAAACCATACTCCCGATTTTCTTGCCCTGATGGCCCTGTGGAAGGAATGATCTATAACTTTTTGTTTAAAAAGGGGTATTTACGAGGGTATTTATTATTTTTTACCTTTGTGGAAATATCTTAATTTTTATAAAAATAAGCAATTACTCTAAGGATGGATAAGGATGGTAGCTAAACTTTTAATATTGGGAAACATTCAATTGGTTAAGATAATCTTTTTGAAATTGTAGATGGAGTCAGATGATTCTCACTGTTCAGACTTGTTTTCGGAGGCTGAGAAGGCTTTGGATTTAAAAATACCTCTATCTTTAAAAAACCTTCTAATTATTAATGGATATGAAGATGCCCGTATAATTTCCGAAATAGATGCAGAAAGTATAGTAGAAATTGAAAATTTTGCACAAAGTGACCTTATCCATATAATTAGCGAAGAAAAATATATCGATTATTATGAACATTTTTCACAAAATCCTGAAAGATTTAAAATAGTTGCGGGTCATAAAAAGATTCTAAACTTGCTTGTTAAATTTTGCAAAGAAAAAGTTAATAAAAAAAACAAAGTTTCCAGTAGTAGTTCATCGCAGAAAACTAGTAGTCAATACAAAAAACCTTCGAAAATTCAAGAGGTAAGGAAAGGCATGACCACCGATGTTCCAGAAACCTCTATAGAATCTGAATCCGGTTCATCCATCACATCACTGAGTGCTTTTATTTTGACAGAGGAAAATGCAAACCTCATAAAATCCCTTAAATCTTGAGTTCAGAAAAAAGTCCCCGATATCACCCAATCGCTGGTTCTGATGAAAAATTTGGACAGCATCAGTGTGCATTCAAAGATATTGAAAGATGACTTGAAAGCTAATATAACGTGTTTTTGTGGAGAACTCGGTTGATAAAACACTTGATAATAAATTAAAAAATCCGCCCATATATGAAACTCAAAATCTGAGTAGAAATCTGTCAAAATGGAAAGCTCAAAAATACCAACGATCGGAACGAGAAAGAAGATCGAGGGAGAAAAATGTGGAAAATCAAAGTATCATAACAAATTACTTTAAAGTAGACAAAATATGTAACGCAGTTCCTTCAGATATTGCTGACAAAATTTTCTCTAAAATAAGTGATACTGAAAATTTAAATGAAGTATCAAGACTTGAAAACTCTACTGAAGAAAAAAAACAGTCTTTATCACTTTTTTTAAAAAAGTTATTATCGAATGCTCTAGAGAATTCAAAAAGCTCAAGTAACAAGAAAAATACGTACGATGATTTAACTAAAAAAATTGGAATATATCTTTACTACACTGCGGGACGCCTTGCATATGACACTTTATATGCAAATTTAAAAAATTGTCTGCCTTCAATATCAACGCTAAATAGATTTCTGGGCGAGACGCGGGTTCGTATACAGGAGGGTGATCTGGACTTTAAAGGATTGTCCGCTTTTTTGGAAAAAAAGAACTTGCCTAAAATCATATGGATATCTGAAGACGCCACACGAATAAGTGGCAAAATTGAATACGATTCTAATTCAAACAAAGTTATGGGTTTTGTTTTGCCACTAAAAAACGGTTTACCAGAAAATAATACATTCCTGGCTACATCAGCAGCCAAGATCCAAGAATATTTCCAAGTAGGAGTTAAAGCATCATATGCTTATATTATTGTAGCGCAACCTCTAGTTGTTGGAGCACCTTCATACTGCCTAGGAGGATATGGAACTGATAACAAATTCACATATAAAGATGTGCTTCAAAGATGGAAATTAATGAACAACGGCGCTAAAGAATATGGCATAACTATTTTAGGATACTCGTCTGACGGTGATACGCGTTTACTGAAATCAATGCGGCTAAACGCTGGACTATTTTCCTTAGATACCCACGAGAATTCATGGCGATGGTTCTTAATGGATTTACACAATTCAGAGGAATGCTATTTTCAAGATTTTGTTCACATTTTGACAAAACTCAGAGTTAGATTATTAAATGAAAAACTCACATTAAAAATAGGAGCAGCAGAAATATCATCGAAACATTTACATGATCTTCTTCATGTTGCATCAAAGGATCAGCATTTCCTTACTTTCAGTGACTTAAAACTCGATGACAAAATGAATTTTCAGGCAGCTGAAAAATGTGTTCGTCGCTCGTCATTGATAAATTAAAAGAAATGCCTGGGACTGAAGTAACTGTTTTATACTTAACTGTCATGAATAATATTGTATCTGCCTTTTTAAGTAGTAACTTACCTTTATCAGAACGATTATATAAAGCGTGGTTTGTGGTTTTTCTATTACGAATCTGGAGGTCAACAATTAAAAGAAACAAAGATCAAACATTAAAAAATAATTTTATTTCGACTAATTGTTACATGTGCATAGAACTAAATGCTCACACATTAATTAAGCTTATTTTAACCTTTAAATTTAAAAATATTGAAGGGTTGGAAGCAAATATGTTCCTTTTGTCATGCATGAGTAGCCAGCCCTGCGAGAAACTATTTCGAACTGCAAGATCCATGACATCAACCTATTCGACTGTCGTCAACTTCAGTATGAAAGATTTAGTCAATAGAATTGAGAGAATTCGTAGTGTAAATAATATTATTAATGACATTAACGGACAATTTTTTTTCCCCAGAGAAGAAAAACGCCTTTTGGCAATGCTATCCCCGAACTGCTTACTTCTGAGGATATAATGCAAATTAATATTGAAAATATAGTAATTAGCGATTTAAATGATGTACTAGATCTTACAAAACGCTTAGGAATTATGGCAGAAGAAAATGATTACTTTTCAATAGACATTTCTCCTAGTAATCTAGATAATGAACCTAGCGAAAATGAAATACTTCTTAACCCAGTAAATGAACCTTCAGGTTTAAATAATGTATACTGCTATGAATCTGAAGAAGAATCAGTTGAGTATGAGTCATTACGTCTTAAAGATTATTCCAAAAGTATTACTAATATTTCCATGGATTCCCTTACATAGAAGTCAAAGTAAAGAATAAAACTGCAATTATTAAAAAATCTTCATTTTGTTGGCTTTTAGATGAATGTAATGGAAGAGTTAGTACAGACCGTCTTTATAGGTTTATTTCAGGAAACGCGTCAGGTAATATTCAAGAAAAAAGATCTAAAAGTAAATTAAAATGCGAAGCAAAAAAATTAAAAAGAGACGTCAAACCTGACGATTCATCTTATCATGAATCTGACTATGAGACCTCAATGATGAGTTAAATAAGAAATATGCAGCTTCGGGGGATATTTCAATGCCAAGCCAATGCTCATCAGATGACGAGTCAGAAAAAGGAACCCCAAAAATCATTATAGACACTGAAAAATACTACGCTGTTAGTTATGAGCAACAATGGTACATTGGAAGAGTAACAGAAAGATTAGATGACGAAAAATACAAAATAAAGTTTTTAAAGTCTGAACTTGGTCAGTTCATATGGCCTCGGGCGGATGACCATGATACCGTAGACAAACAATATATATTTTATGGGCCAATTGAGCTTATTGGTACTGGGCCTTTTGAGCTAAAGAGATTGGATTTTCTTAATATTCCCAAAAAATACAAACTTCTAAAAAAATATTTAAGATAGATAGATATAAATATATATAGAAGCTGCATAGAATAAAAATCGCCTTTGATTATATCACAGGATAGACAATCATAATAGCAAGAGGTGTAGGTACACTGCGCCCTGCGATATAATCGAAGGCAATTCTTGTTTCGGACCGCTTTTACTCCTGCAAAATTTACTTATGGGGATGATCACGAAATCATATAGCAGTCAGTCAATTTTTTCATATTTGCAGGTTTCAATTTGAAACTAAAACTTCTTTGGCCACTCCCGGTTTTATTTTATTATTTTTAACATTATACATTCTCGTATTATTCTGCATGAAACTTTCTTTTTCAATGAGATATGACAAGTCGGCTTTTGTTTTTGAAATGGTGCAAGTATAACAATTTTTATTTAAAAAGAAAATGTCTACCCTACAATGTTGATAAGGTTATTTGTCAAAAAACTGCACTTATTGATGTTTCCTTCTTGTTTTATTTATTGGCAAACACTTTCACTTGTTTAAACAAAAAGTCAAGAATTATATTTTGTTTTCAAAAAATCTTTTTTAAACCAACTTTTGTCGAAAATTCTAAATAGAAAAGCTCACATTTTGGTACAACTAATCTAAGACTAATACCTTATATTTCATAAAATATTCGCAATATGACCTCACAAAACTATCAAAATAATTTTATTTTAATAAGACCGCAAACTTAAATAATAATAGCTCAGCTTTGAGCAAAACAATTGGAGAAATAACTTTCCGGGTTGTATGAATAGCATACAAAATTCTTTAGTGGGCTTTGAATAAACGTAATTTATTTAATATTTGACATATGGCTTTTCTATTTAGAATCTTTGCGAAAAGTTGATTTAAAGAAGATTTTTTGAGAAAAATCTGTTCAAACAAGTGCTTTGTCAACTTCAAAACAAAAAGGGAAATAATACTAACATTATCAATACAATTTTTTGACAGACTGACGCAACAGTGTAGCCGTTTTGTTTTTGAGTAAAATAATTTGGGTACTATTTCAAAAACAAAAAATAAACTAGTGAAATATCTTACTTCGAGGGTTTATTTATTATTAAAGAATGCAGAATACGTAATGTACGTAGAATACGATAAAGATATAAAATAACAAAGAAAGGGTCACTTCCAACTTTATTAGCCTTCTTACCATATTTCCTACAATAGCAATAGAGTTTTCGGAGTTATGTTAAGTTTTTTTTTGTTTAAAATTTATTTGTTACTTAAAATTAAGATATTTTTAAGTCTATTATTGTAATAATGACTATACGTTGTTGTATTAATAAATCGTTTAGCCTTAGAAATGACTGAGCAATACTGACTGGTACCAAGCAGGCCAGGGAGCAGGC
>JAUTXW010004375.1:630000-762090 GCA_030620095.1 Kuschelorhynchus macadamiae
ATAAATACTGTAATTTCTCAAACTAATAAAAGTTACCTAATGAATAACAAATTAAAGAGTAACCGCTATTGTTTATACTAAAGTTAGCAATAACAAGATGCGTAAATTTGTTATCATTGCGTTCAAGACTAACTGTAATAATTTAAGTGGATTTTTTTAGAAACCAATTTAAAAGCGATATATCTTTCTAGTAAGATTACTTTTATATGAGAATATTTAGTAAAATTTTAATATTATTTTGCAGCATTTGCATCCCATTTAAAACAAGAAAGTTGATCTTGTATATAACCTTACAAAAGTTACAAATAATAATTTTTTTTCTTTTCAGCTTGAAACACCCCCCTTTATCCCGACCCCTACAACAACGGAACCAATCCCCGCCGAGCTAAAATCAGACACCCCCATTCCCGAAGGTAGCCGAGGCGATTCCGAACGAGTCCGAATCGGCGACATGAACGACAGTGATTTCAGTGATATCAATTGTAATCGTTTAGTGAAATGTGAAGAAAAGAATGAAAAACGATCGTCAACAAGTGAAACTAAAAGTGATATAAATAATAGTAATATAGCAAAGAGGCCAAATACCTTAGATATTAAGTCCGAACAGAATGAACGTAGGTTACAGTTATCGGAAAAGTGTAGGGATGTGCCTAAACTCTTAAACTCACCGGGTCTCATCGAGAAACCTCCCCGGTCTCCCTTAAGTGCAAAACGATTTGCTTCCAAGCAAGTACCTAGGAAAGACTCTCCTACGACCCTAACACGGCCAAAAAAAGAAACTGTGTCCACTCCAACTCAAACGACTGACACCCTAGTAAATAATACTGCTATAACAAGCCCTAGCTTAAACCTTTCCTTAAACGTTAACTGCCAAATGGGACTAGTTCAAAGTCCCACCAAACCCAAGTGCACCACTAGGGTGGACCTAACTCCTACACAACCTTGGTTAAACCCAAATCCGTTCCTAAATGAACCATCGTCGCCGCGCAGCTTTACCAGTGTAAACCTGACCTTACGACCTCCCGCCTCCACGCCTCAAGATCCCATAGACATAACCTCACAAAATTCGAGTTTGACGTATTCGACGAGCAGTTTTGATAAAGAAAAAGGACTGCAAAGTCGGTTGCAGATAACGGTGGGACCCGGAAATTGTGGAAGTGTTTCATCGGTGAGAACAAGACCTAGAAGTTTCCATCTTGGGGATAGTTCGACGGAAACGGTACCTTTTAGAGCAGGATCGTTAAATAACTTGCCCATGGTTGGTACAGAAAGTAAGTTTTTATTTGTAGCAATAAAACTAATGATAGTAATTTAAGTAAAGTAAAAAGAATAATATTTACCAGAAATTTCGCAATCTGATTTTGACAGAGAGTGGATTTTACACGTTGAGTTTAAGTCACACCTGCAGTTTCACTGCGAAGAGATGCGCAATGGTCAATTTCAAAGTTTAAACTTTAGGTTTTATTAATTTGCAAAAAGCAGCCCAAAGATAAATAAAATTTTTTTTGCCAGCATATGAAGGCCAGCAAGATTCGCGAGATGGCTTCTTTGAGAACTAAATACAAACTATCCCAAAATAATAGTGGCGTACATAAAAATGAAATTATTAAATTTGCTTTAAAATCGATTATCAGAGATTCAACAAATCTATTCGGCAAGGGAGGATAAATAATTTCAACAACTAAGTAAAAAAGGTCCTCGCTTTCTGTTTTATACACAATTGGACATATAAACATAAATAAATACGATAAAAAAAGGTTTTTTATACCACTTATTTCATTTTAGTTTAAGTAAAACTGGATCGGAGGGGGATTAACTCTCAACCCTTCTAAATACGTCACTGCCTAGAGCAACTGCAGATAGTAGATATAAAATCGCGTCGAATACATTTTAATTAAATGTGATTGCTTGATACAAGAATTCAGAATAAATTGAAGAGAGTTTAATGAATTAACATCAAAATTTTTACAAATATCAAATAAACTACCGTTTCCGTTAACTTTTTCTAAATAACGTCATTAGTATTCACGATTGATTTAATGTGGCAGGAGAGAGAAAATCAAGAGAGTTAGTTAATGTCTAGACTACAATATGGCCAACGAAATTCGCCACCCAATTTCAAAGTTTAACTATATCGATGAAGATGTCGCACGACCTACGTGTTTAAATTAAGACAATAAAGAGTTAGTAAATTTTGAAATTAAAGGCAATGAAAAATGGAAAAAGTCGGCCCTCAAGTAGGATTCGAACCCACAACATCCGTCTTACCAGATGTTGCTCTACCAACTAAGCTAAGCTATCGAGCACCCCTACAGCAAAGTCAAAAGCGAGGCCATAATAAATGATCCTCCCAGTGTATGGATTTAAGGAAACTTCCCAGAAAAAATAATTTTGAATATACAGGGTGAGTCAGAAACTAATACCATATCAAATTTCCGTTTTGTTAAATGAAATGCCCTGTATATTTTAGATTTTTAAGATTCTCGTTATTATTCCAAAAGTGTCACATGTCTATATTTGGATCGATAGTTTTTGAGCTATTCGACTTCAAAATTCCCCCTTAACTGAAATTCAACATAATATCCTAGTTAATTTAGGTGAAATCGGATCTAAGGTGTCTTGATGATAATGTATAAAATGATTAATATGATTTTAAAGTAAAGAAATATTTTTTTATGAACAACAAATACTAAATAAAAATTTATAAAATTAAAGAAAAAATAACAAATAAAATTAAAAACCATAAATTTTAGTTATTCACATGTCCTCCTTGGTTGGCAAAGCACCTCTGAATATTTTATAACATTTTGCGATTAATGCAGTTAAAAATAAAATCAGATTGATTTTCGTTTAATCTTGCAATTTCTTCCCTAATTCTCTGTTCCAATACACATGTTTCGGGTCTGTTGCAATAAATTTTATTTTTTAGATAACCCCATAGAATGTAATGAAAATATGTAAAAATGAATGTAATCTCTGATTTAAAGGAATGTTATCTAACTGCTGTTCTATATCACTTTTCACATATTGGAGATATCCGAGATCATTAAAACTTTCACGGAAAAAAATTGGTCCGATAAGCTTAGTTTTTAGAATGCCACACCGAACATTTAAACTTTGTCGTCCTTGAATTTTGACTGCTTAAATTTTGTGAGGATTGTTTGTCGCCCAGAAATGTTTCTTGCAACGATTAAACATACCATTAGTAGTATATGTAGCTTAATCGGTAGAAAGTATATTGTGTAAAAAGAGCGGAGTTAACAAACATCTTAAAATTTCTTAATAAAAAATTAACCTTTGTCGTTTACGTTCTTCAGTACGTACGTAGATGGTCTACTACGTATAGAACTTTATATGGTTTATATGGTTGATAATTATAACGATGAAGCGTTTGTTAAATTTTTCAAAATGATTTTTGAAAATAAATCGCTGCATCAGTAATTGATCGTTCAGGTTTTTCTGCAATAATAAAAGAAAACTAACAACAATAATTTACCTGTAAAAAGAAGCAACACGCTTAAGTCAAAGTTTTTGTTTGGATTTATAGTTCTTTTTCTTCTATGTAAACTTTTGGTTTCAAAATTTGTTTACTATATATCTTATTGTGCTTCGTGTTGGGACGGTCCTATAGTCCGGTAGTATTTCTATTAATGGCATAATATAAGAGTATTACCAGTATACCTAATTTGTCTTCAATGGAACAGCCCATTTTGTTGGGCAAAACTAACACAGACAAGTTAAATGATAGTGACAATCTGATAATCTCAGTACTAGCAAGACACCTTAGACATAAATTCACTTAATCTAAAAAATCAAAAATATAGAGGGCATTTCATTTAAAAAAACCAAAATTTGAAAATGGACGGAGAAATATAAATGATGACCCTATACGCCAACCGACGAAGTTACAATTGCATGTAGGAAAGGCGGGTTTTTTACCTTGATGGAAACTGAAACCGATGAGAAAGTTAGTAAATTTTGATATTTAAGGCAATGAAAAGCGGAAAAAGTCTAGCCGCGAGTAGAAGAAATTTATGTAGATAGATTTGGCAACGTAGCATCATGTATCTCCGTCGTTATTTGAAAAGTCCGGTCAAAATATGCGGAAGTAAAAAGTTTCGATTTTTTTGGGGGGTCAAATTATTTTATTATTGTTTTTGGGCATGGCAGCTTATTTTTTGGATCGTCGTTAAGTGTTAAATAAAAAAGTGTATACTATAAAGGTGATCAGTAATTTTTTAAATTCCGAAAATCATTTATCTGGATTTCTCATTGGTTCAGAAGGCGCAGTCGATTTCTATCAAATTAGAAATAAAAGAAAAGAAGTCGGGATCTTTGTATTAAATATTTTTCCTCTGGTCGAGATTGATGCTAGACTAGGTCGGAGCTGTTCAGCTTGCACCTTTGCGTTCCGGTTTTCTGTGCTTTTCGAGAAGTTGTTTGAGAATTCAACAGCTCAGAGTGGAAGACCTCCCTGAAAGAATCCAAGTGCTGCGATTGTGAATATTCCTAGTTTTTTCGGTTTACCTGGTTTTCCATGCCAGTACCACGTGATATTGGAAACGTGGTAGACGTTTGGCTGTGGGGGTGAAAAAAGTGGTTATTTGCAATACCGAAAAAAAGATTTGAGGGGTGCGTCGTAACACTGAAATAAAGTTTACAGAATATTTTATGTAAACTTTGACTGATGCAGTAAAGGACATTGATAAGTAAGTTTAGAAATGTAACATATCCTTTTAAATTATACAATAATGGCTGTATAGTCCTATAGCTGAGGCCATTCAAATGAACGGATCGAACGTATAGAAATAGTCGGAGTAGTTATTGGCGTAGATGCTTGATTTTTTATATAAATATTTTTTTAAATCATATTTTGAGAACATGCAATACAATTTTAATCATATTAAGAACAAAACAATATACGCAAATGTTTTAAGCAATAATATAATGGAACATCATTGACCTAAAAAATTGATATTATCAGGGGTATATTTTTTGTTTAAATTAAAATATGAGAACTGAGACTAATATAAATCTCAAGAAATAAAAAGTATTGACGTATACATACGGGGAAGAACCGTGTTTTCTAAAACACATTTATTTGTTTGAGTTTGAATTAATACTTAGATGTACACTACCTCGTTTATCAGCAAGATGTTGCGTCAATATTAAGCTTGAAAATCCAATCTCAATTCACATATTGGATGCTGATAGAAACTTTTATTTAAGGCAATGTACCTGACTAATCCGTTTGAAATCTATCTAGTCATATTTCCCGAATTACGAATTTTAATTAACGTGCTGTTATGATGTTAATGATGTAACCCTGAACTTCGTGGTAATATTATTTACTAACATTGATCTGTCCATGTTTTTTTCATTTGATGTTCTAAAAATATAGTGCGCCAAAGTAGGATGATAGATATTCACGATCATGGCCGAATTGAGGGGGAGGGCCCGGGCCCTCCATAAAATATATAAATAAAATTAAAAAGTATATATTTTTGGAAACATGTTTGGATGTATTGCTATAATACTTGATCTCCGTAAGTAACGCATTAAGATTCCTACAAATATATATATATATATATATATATATATATATATATATATATATATATATATATATATATTTCGTTTTTTTTTCTTTAACCATATATAAATTTTATTTTCTTGGGCATAGGTTAACTCATTGAGAAGTAAAACTATAATTTAATCGACGTTTCGCTCATTATATTGAGCTTTCTTAAGATATTTATTTTCTTGGAAACATGTCAGTTTTACGAATGTTTTGCGATTGCGATTGCGCAATTTTGCTTAAAAATTAACTCTCATATGTGGACGTCTTAGTAACATTTTGGCAAAAATCCATTATGACAAAACAAAATGTTAAAAAAAATATTACTAAAAACCTGCTTAGTCGATGTATTTGAAATTTTGCTTAAAAATCAAATATTAGGTAGGAATCAATGGGTAAAATTTTAGTACGAGTCCAAGATGGCAAAACAAAACGGTAGCTTAATAAAATGTTTAAAAAATTACTCTGAAAAGCTACTTAATAGACTGTTTTAAAATATTGCGCAAGAATTAAGTATGATATAGGGATAAACTGGCAAAATTGTAGTACGAACTCAAGATGGCTGAATAATATGACGGACAAATAAAATGTTTGTAATCGTGAAAGATCGCCCACCAAGGTTTTACACACTTTCACAGTGTTCTAGACTGTCTGTTTGATAGTTCGCGGCATAGCGAAAATACTATTTACCCGATTGACTTCAAACTTTGGGCAAGAACTTGGGGTCCTATAAGGATCACCAATATGGCTAAACAAAATAGCGGCCTAGGAAAAAAAAAATTAAATGTTGCCCAGAAATAAACTGGTATATATAACATTTTGGTACTTCATCAAAACAAAAAACGTCTGTTAATTATAAAATATGTAAAAACAATACAGTAAACTTTTCCTGTTAATATTTTAAAAATAGCTCAAAAAATTCTGTCATATAATCATAATATTTAATCTTATTCCAAATGAAATCCTTACTTACTAACACAGCACTACCTTTTTTTCTTCCGTGAATGCTTTTCATACGTGGTGAGTCGACACACTCCAAAACACGGTTTTTTGATATATATATAGATATATATCTAGTTAAACCAAAACTTTTCTTGGGGTATCTGGTTCTAAATGAAACTGCATAGTGGCAAGTCAGTTACATATTATTTTAAGTAAAAAGGATATGTTTTAGGCAGTACGTTTTGGTCACTTTGGTGGCCTTTGTCAACTGCGAAATGTCACTGAAAGAGACAAAACAAAATAGGTGCAATTTTTTTTCAGAAATACATTTTTTCGGGTTATATTTAACTTACCACAAACAACAGAAATCCATTTAGTTCAAAGTTTAAAATACATTCACACTATAATACTTGGCGAAACATAACACATTATAAAAATAAAACCAAACACATGAAAATGGTCTTAAAACTGGACGTATTTACAGTAACATATATAGACGTGCACTGGGAAGTGAGAATATCGGTCAACACGACACCGCATCATACCGATTGATAAAACATGTACCTTTATGATTTTCGGAATGTTTTTTTTTTATTTAATATAATAAATTTTAAATACTGTTATTGCTTTCTTTCGGTGGAATATTAGTATGATGGATATCAAACAATTCTTTTTATATGTTTTAGTATGAGATTATTCTGAAGGAAGAAAACAAAAAATTTTTAAATGAAAAAATAAAAATGGGGGGACATGTTATACATATATATACATATACATACATATACACATACATACATACATATACATATATATATATATATATATATATATATATATATATATATATATATATATATATATATATATATATATATATATATACGTACATACACACATACAAACATACATACACATAACATAACTATAACCTATCTACCCAATTACGTTGTAATAAATCTTACTCAGCTTTGTCAGACTTGTCGTTGATTGCTTCAGGGGTCTTTTTAATGCATATCATCTCATGAATCTCCCGTTTTTTTTTATGATGTTCAGTTTTTAAGATTCTGGACTTTTCAAAATCAAAACAATGTTTTTTAGAATGTTCATGTTTTTTTTAGAGCGGTTATATTTTTGTTGTCATATTTGTGTCCGTTTATTCTATTTTGAAAATATTGGCTAGTTTGCCCGATATAAACAGCAGGACAGTTTTTACAAGGTATTTGATAAACAATGTTACTTTTCTTATTCTGTGGTATTGTACTTTTTAATTGGCTGAAATTTTGCCTTACCAAATTATGTCCTTTGTGGCTTACTTTAATTTCGTGTTTTGTAAAAAGTTTCTGAAAATTTTCTGATAGACCTGGGATATATGGTAACAAGAGAAAGTTTTGGCTCTTTTTATTGTATGGTCCCTTATTTTGAGCGTTTAAAAAATTAGTATATTTTTGCTGCCTTTCTCTAAACACAATATCGACTAATTTTTGCGGCTAAAGATTTAGAAGCAGTACGTTTTCTGATTTACTAATAGCCTGTTGTCTGTACTCGGCACTGCTTAGTTTTATGGCTCTATCTGCTAAACTAATTATAACTGACTTTTTTTGTGACCTATGGTGCTGAGACAGATAATTTAAATATCGCCCAGACCAAGTTGGTTTTGTGTACCACTCGGTCAGGACGGTATTGGTCTTGTGATGTAGTGTTATGCCCAAAAAATTGATTTTATTGTCTTTTTCCATTTCGATAGTAAATCTAAGTTTCTCATGGTAGCTGTTGAACTTTTCCACTACATAAGTTTCTTTGCCTTTTGGAATTGCACCCAGACAATCGTCAACATACCTATAGAAAAAGGACAAATGAAGGTCAAGTTGTGGTATTGTTTCTTTGAGGTCTTCTAGAACTAATTGTGCGATTACGCTGGAGATAGAGGCTCCCATTACACATCCTTCAATTTGTTTGTAAAACGAATTTTGATATTTGAAATACGCGGGGGTTAGTGTTAGTTCAACAGCTTCCAGAAAATCTTCCAGTGGAATGTCAGTGTAATTTTTTATTTCGAGCCATTTTTTTCTTATTACATTTAGAGCAACATTTATTGAAACGTTTGTGTACAAGGATACCACATCTAAAGACATCAACATATAGTTATTAGGGATTTGGGTATACTCTGTTTTGTCCTTGAAACTCCAAAAATATTTTATGTAATAGTTATTTTTGTTTGTATATGTGTTTGGTTTTATTTTTATATTGTGTTATGTTTCGCCAAGTATTATAGTGTGAATGTATTTTAAACTTTGAACTAAATGGATTTCTGTTGTTTGTGGTAAATTAAATATAACCCGAAGAAATGTATTTCTGAAAAAAAATTACACCTATTTTGTTTTGTCTCTTTCAGTGACATTTCGCACTTGACAAAGACCACGAAAGTGACCGAAACGTACTGCCTAAAACATATCCTTTTTACTTAAAATAATATGTAACTGACCTGCCACTTTGCAGTTCCATTTAGAACCAGATATCCCTAGAAAAGTTTTGGTTTAACAATATTTTTGTGATTGGTTCAAGAGAAAAAAAGACACTAACTACTATATATATATATATATATATATATATATATATATATATATATATATATATATATATATGTATATACATATACATATATAAATATATATATATATGTATATATATATATATATATATATATATATATATATATATATATATATATATATATATATGTATATACATATATATATATATATATATATATATATATATATATATATATATATATACGTGTTTTTAAGTTACTCGACTTTTCAACTTCTTATTTTTTCATTAAATAGTCAATACTTTTGCATGTTTTCTTTTTTTTGCTTCCAAAAAAGTTTATCTTTCTGTTTATTTAAAAACTGTAGACCTTCCATTATGTTGTTATAAAATTTAGATAACTTTTATTTGAACTTCTTTTTCACAAGGTCAACCACCTATTTGGCTGAACTCCTGGCTCGTTCGCTAGAATGCAAATATAATGTGATTTATGTAAAGTAGCAGAATCCAGAATTTAAATTCGTTCTGATAGCCAAGCAGCATTAAAGTTCCAAACCAAGCAGCATTAAGGTTTCAAAAACCGATGTCGATTGACACCATGAGAAGTTGGTATTGACCACCAAAAATTAATCTTTAAAGTATAAACTACAAATGGAGTCAATGCTAACAGTAACATTTTCTAAACAATTTCAAGATTACCTACTCCATGGGCAGTTCACTGTAAATCTAATGGTGGGTGGAACAGTATTATTGTATTGTATTCCCTATGTCAACTACGTCTATCTATCAAAATGAGGCCATAACTTTATAATAGGACATGGTGGTTACTACGACCACTGAACGACGACTTTAAAGTAGTTTTTAATTTTTCAGCTCGGTATTGACCTTCTAGTGTCTAGATTGTCCCATAATTTTTTAAAAGTTTTAAATTAATATTTAATGGTATTTTTATCGCCGATTTTGGGACATAGTAACGGCTTAGCGCTCGCCACGCGGTGCTGTATTTTCAAAATTAAATTAAAATTATTAATAAGAATTATTCCGGGAATCGGAACTTTTCTATTGGAAATTACTTCCTACTTAAGAATATTTTTTTTTAATCATATTTTGTTAAAAACTTTTGAAATTTTCTATTTGCGTGTTTGAAACTTTTGCATATTTTTCTAGACAACATTCCGAATCCTCACTAATAGTTTTACTTGCAGTAGCAAGAATTAAGACCATTTTGAGTTTGTGAACTAGATTAAAAGGAGCCTGAACAACACGGAAGAACTGCCTTATTGGTGAATATTACTACATACTTTAGCTTTAATAACGTCCCCAATAACGTAGGACGTATGTCGAAGTTATCTAAAATCATTCCCCATTTTGTTAACGGCGTCGTGCCTAAAGATGATTAAACAGTTCCCACTAGTAAAACTTTAAAGTTTTTACTTCTCTTATAAAAGGGAAGTATTGTAATCGTGAAAAAATCACCCTCCGAGATTATTTCAGATTTTTACGTTTCACGGTCCCTAGATGACGAAAAACATGTCTCAATTCCGTCGGTCTGTCGGTCTATCCGTTCGCGGCATAGCTAAAAAACTACTTACCCGATTGACTTCATATGGAGATGACCTAATAACATTTCGGTAAAAATCCACTAAGGCAAAAGAAAATAGTGGCCTAGTGAAGTGTTAAAAAAATTATTACTAAAAAAGTGCTTATCCAATATATCTCCAATTTTGCACAAAAATCGAGTATTATGTATGTAGGAATCAACTGGTAAATTTTTGGTACGAATCCAAAATGACGGAACAAAATGGCAGCTTAATAAAATATTTAAACATTCAGTCTGAAAAAAACTACTTAATGAACTGATTTCAAATTATATGCCATAACTAATTGTAGTATACAGATAAACTACTAAATGTGTGGTATTAATTAAAGATGGCAGAACAAAATGGCGGCCAAATAAAATTTTTGTAATTTGAATCACCCTCTCAGGTTTTACATATCTTTGCGTTTTAACATCCCTAGATGCCAAAAAAATATGTTTTATAAATTAGGTCCGTCTGTCGGTTTGTCTGTCTGTCAGTTCGAGGCATAGCTTAAAAACTACTCATCATATTGACTTCAAATTTTAGTCAAAAATTAAGGCTCATATGGTAATATTTTAGTAAAAATCCAATATACCGGAACAAAATGGCGGCCTAATGAAACTTATTACTTAAAAAACTAATTAGCCAATTTGCACAAAAATCAAATATTATGTTGGAATCAACTGGTAAAATTATGGTACGAATATAAGTTGGGGGAATAAAATGGCGGCTTAATAAAATATTTAGAAATTCAGCCTGAAAAAACTACTTAATGAACTCATTTCAGAGTGTGTGCCATAACTAATTGTAGGATAGAGATGAACTAGTACAACTGTGGTATTACTTCAATAATGCGGAACAAAATGGCGGACAAATGAAATTTTTGTAATCTCAAAAAAATCACCCTTGCAGATTTTACATATATTCGCGTTTTAGAGTTCCTAGATGCCAAAAAATATGTTTTATCAATTCCGCCTGTTTACCTGTCGGTTTGGCTGTCGGTTCGCGGCATAGCTCAAAAACTACTCATCAAATTGACTTCAAATTTTGGACAAAAAATAAGGCTCATATGGAAATGTTATGATAATATTTTGGTAAAAATCCAATATGCCGGAACAAGATGGCGGCCTAGTGAAACGTTAAAAAATATATTACTAAGAAAACACAAATTTTGCAAATAAAATCAAGTGTTACATAAAAATGGACTGGTAATATTTTGGTATGAATATAAGATAGCAAAAGTAAATGGTGGCCTAATGAAATATTTAAAAAATCAGTCTGAAAAAAAACTACTCATTAGATTAATTTTAAATACTGTGCAAGCATTAAGTGTTATATAGAGATAATCTGATAAAGTTGTGTTACGAATTCAAGATAGCGGAACAAAATGGCAGCCAAACAACATGTTAAAAAAATGAACGTAAAAAATCTTATAAATTTTGGAGCAAAATTAAATTTTATATAAAGGATAAACTGGTGCGAATTCAACATGACGTTACAAAATACTTATTGAATTCAGTTTAAATTATGCCCAAAATCAAGTGTGGCATAGGTAGAAACTGGTAGGCTAGTAAAACAATTATTCATAACGAGGGAAGCTCCGGGTAAAGGAAATTTACCGATTTTTTATTTAGTCCCCGATACGTAACACTAAATATGCTGGTTGGGAATCTTCTTAAATTCTTATGATTTGCTCGGTCCAGGGCCTCGCCGTCCATATGTGCAGAAATTTTTTTTTTTATTTTTTAGTCGTTTACTTTTAGGGTGCTATTATGTTTCCGTAATGTATAAAAAAAAGACTATTTTTTTTTTCGTTAAATTTTTCTCTCGGTGCGGTAGTGTAACCAACCCCACAAGACGCACATTCGGCTTGTCTTGTCATCGAAGTGAGGGCCCACGCATGAACCGAATAATGCATTTTGTTTTTCGGTATCTACGGATAGTTAAGAGTGCAAATCATGATTTTTTTATTCAACTCAACATTTAGAAATTCAAAATGCCGGCTCCAACATGGCGGACGAATTTTGTGCTTTATGCAGATTCGATGAAAAGATCTGGTGGTATTTAATAGTGCAGATTACTAATTTTTCTTCAACATTTAAAAAAATGTATTTTGGCAAACATAATAGTTCCCCATATATGTATGTACGTCAGTGGTTGAGGGTTATATGCAGAAAATGTAAGTTTACGGATTTTGCCGTCTTTTTAAATTAATATTAGTTTGTTAAAATTTAGCATTTTACACCCTTTAAAAAAAAACATAAAATTTGAATTTCCTTTTTAGGGAGAAATTAAGTTGTATTGTATTCCCTATGGCTACCCTGTATAGTGGGTATAAAAGTTATATATACAAAGAGATACAAGAAATTTGACATGTTTTTTTTAACTAACCGCTTGAAAGCAAAATATATTTTCGTTTCTTGGGGACTGCTTCATACTTGACATATTTCTCCATTTGTTAAAAAAGATAAACGCTCTTGAAATGAATATTTTCTGTTTCGTTTGCAATTTGCTGTTTCATCCTCCTAGGGATACCTTGTATAGTTGAAAAAAAAATTTATATACAGGCAAATTTAGCATATTTTACCGATTTTGAATTAATTATTTTTTCGTTCTTGGGGGCTGCTTCGTCCCTTTAGGGCTACCCTGCTACCCTGGAAAAAGTTATTTTATGTAATTACCTTAAAAACGTTTACCTTTTTTAACAAATTATGAAACATCAATTTTCATTCATGAGTCCCGTTTATAACGCTTAGCTTTTTTAATTCCTTTATTTAGGGTTACTCTAAGAGACTGGAACAGCTCTCTAAAAATATAATTAAAATTTGAAGATTTTTAAGGGGTGTTCTTTCATTTTTTGTTTATAATTTTTTTGATTATATCAGGTTCTCCTAGACAGGTAAAACAGCTTTTCAAAAGCGAAAAAGGTAAAGAACGACAATTTACATACGTATATGGAGAAGTATTGCAAAAGCACGTGTTTAATTAACTAGCTAAAATGTTTTTGTTGTAAAAATTAGTCTCATAGACAAAGACGATTAATAACTCCATATTAAGGCAATTCAGATATTTGATAAGTGTAATACATAGATGTTTCCGATGCCTGTTAAAAATTAAATAAAAATTTCAGATCGGTATTAAAAAAAATTAAGTTGTTAGTGTCGGCCTAAATACAAAGTCTATCATAAGTCGTTGTCCCTTATGGAAAAGCTCTAACTTTGCGGTTCGATATTTAGGTGTAATATAGCTTTGGTTTTGGGGGACGAGAGTTTTAAAAAACCCGAATTTTTATTTAAAAAAAAAATAAGTTGATACTGTGCTTCCAAAGATGGATTCAAAATCACACAAATATACAGTAATAAAAAAACTACTTATCCAGATGAGTTGAAATTTTATACAACCATCAAATGTAAAACAGAATGAACTAGTAAAGTATTCATATATGGCAAAACAAAATGACGCCTTATTAAAATGTTTTTAGTCTCAAATGTTGTACAAAACTCAAATATAATATAGGGACAAACTGGTAAAATTTTGGTGACGAACCATTATGGTGAAACAAAATGGCGACCTCCGGCCTAATTAAATATTTAAAATGTTAGCAACAAAAAACAACTTATACAATTAATTTGAAAATTTAGAACAAAATCAAGTGTGTGATAAAAATTCGTCAACTCTATATGGCAAAATAAAAAAGCAAGTGGCGATCTAATTAAATGTTTAAAACGCCGGTAAAATTCCATTTCCTAGAATAAAAACCTCCTTTTTATGGATGAAAATAATAAATAATAAATGTCAAAATTGATTTTTTATACATTATGTAAATAAGTATAAAATATATAGATTATAAAATACAAAATTTAAAAATTTATTTAAATAGGTAAGGTAAGTGAATGAATGTTTGTGTGTTTTATGTATGTCAGGTTTTAGCATTGGAATTTGGAAATTAGTGAAATTTATGAAGTTTGTTGGTTATTTATAGAAAGTTTTGTGATTTTTTTTAATGAAAAAAATGAATCATCCACCCTTTTTTTGGTTACATACAGTGAATTTAAGGTAGGCTTCCCAACAAAACCAAAAAATGGTGGAAAATCGAAATGGATTAAATCGTACCAGACCAGGCAATAACTATAGATATGGTATAAATCGTAATAAAAGGAGAGTTTTATTAAGGTAAAGTGGGGGAAGTGCAAAATCGGGGTAAGAGCAATCGCAAGTTGTTACTCGAAACTTGTTGAGAATTACTATCCTTATTGTATATAAAATTCATTGTTTAGGAAGCACTGATTTTTGTACAAATTGTTGGTTCAATCAAATTCTTCTTTACCGACCATACGAGCTGTCAAACGCCATGTGCTCATTCAAAGTGACAGTTTAAGTGAAACCGGCTCCCGAATAAAACGGAAAAGAAAGGTATTATATTAAAACAAATATTTTTGTTGTTGTGTAGTTCCATTGTTAGAAGTAGTAAGCTAGTCTGTGTGTAGTTTGCTTTATTTAAACATTTATTTAAAAAAATTAATGTCGTGTGATTGCACTTGCCCCTGTAATATTGCAGTTAGGGAAAGAGCAATCACATGTGATTGGGAAAGTGCAATCAGTTGATCGCTCTTTCCCGAAGTAAATATTGTTTATTTTTTTCTAGAGATCATAAAAACATGGTCAGAAACTATAAAAAAAAATCTACTCGTGGGAGTGGATACTCGCAAGAAGATGTTGACATCGCCGTTCAGCAAATTAAAAGAGGCTGCATAAGCACACGACAAGCTTCCGTCGTATACAAAGTACCATACAGTACCCTAAACTGCATTTTTACGGGTAAACGACGAGCAAAGAGCAATACTGGAGGAAGGCCACCAGCTTTGCCGTTGGACGATGAAAGGAAATTAGCGGAATACCTGATTACGCTCGAAAAATGGGGATTTGGTCTGAGTCGGCGAGAAGTATTCGACTGCATTGAAAAATTCGTTACTCTAAACGAAATTAAAACACCGTTTCGTTCAAACAGACCTGGAGAAGATTGGTTTTTAGCATTTAAACGTCGACATAACTTATCAATCAAGAAACCACAATCAGTGGAATATGCGAGAAAAAAAATGACAGACCCATTCATAATAAACGAATATTTTGATTTGCTCTTTAGTACACTTTCCGAAATAGATCTCTTTGATAAACCAGAAAGAATTTGGAACTTAGATGGGACATCTACTTGCACGGATCCATCTAAAACTAAAGTCGTCGGAAAAAGAGGAAAACCGTCCTCACGAATAACAGGTGGCAGTGGTAAGGAAAACATCACTTGGTTAGCAGCAGCAAATGCCGCTGGAACAAAAGCAGCGCCTTTGATCATTTTCAAAGGTTTGAATGTTTGGGCGAATTGGCTGCCAGACACTGAACATTGTTATCCAGACACAGCTTATGCTGCTAGTGCTAAAGGATGGATGACGTCTGAAATTTTCGCCAATTATTTCGAAAAAAGCTTAATACCATCTTTGGGAAGTGAACGACCTGTTTTAGTACTGTACGACGGCCACGCCACTCATATAACGTCACACATTGTTACGTTAGCAAGGCAGCATGATATTACAATTCTAAAACTACCTGCTCACACAAGCCATCTACTGCAGCCATTGGATCTGGCTGTTTTCAAATCTTTTAAAAGCAGTTGGGATGCTAATTTGGTTGCCTGGCAAAGGAAACATCCTGGGCAAAAAATCCCAAAAAAGAATTTTCAATACTTTTGGGCAACACGTGGAAAATGCTTCCTTCATCAGTTATTGAAAATGGTTTTCGCAAGGCTGGTATTGTCCCCTATAACAGAAATGTTATAGAGGATTCCGTGTATGATCCAGAAGCTTTACGAAGATGGAAAGACCAAAAAAACAAACCAGTTGAAACCGGAGAAAAAACCTCAAATATCGGCAATAGAGAGAATAAAGAAAACAACTTGCCAACAAGTGACCCCCAACCATCTTGCAGCCATACAAATCTAAACTCTAGTTTTCAAGATGTTCTATTACAAACGATAAAATTATCAAGATCGCATTTGGTTACAAAGCCAAGAAAAAAAATTGCTCCAGGTGCCGAAGTTATAACTGGAGTGAGTCTAAATACTAAAATTCAAACAAGCGAAAAAACTGCGAAAGCAGGAAAACCGAAAGGGCTAGCAAAAAAAAGCAAGAGAATTTCTCCAGATAATAGTTATGACAGCAGTGACCTAAGTTTAAGTGAACCAATCTATTAGGAATCTGACGACGATATGGACCTTGAGAGTTTTTCCAGTTTACAAAATGATTTTAATATTAAAGATTATGATCAAACAGAAATTGACGAATATGGAAATCAGATAAAAATGATGTTGGAAAGAGAAACTTATGCCTTAAAAAGCATAGAAGAAGGAATGTTTGTCGTGGCAGTGTACAAAGAGGAAAAATATATTAAATACTTTCTGGGAAAAATAAATCAAGTTATCAAGTTAGACAATCAGTTGAAATATAAATGCTCGTTTTTACGAAAGAAAATTGGAAAAGATGATTTTTTTGTTTTTCCAGATGTGCCAGATGTTGATCTTATAGTCCGAGATAATATTGTTGACATTTTAGAGCAGCCACGAGAAACAAGAGGCAGACACTATATTCGTTCCGATATTATAGCTAAATATTTCAAGTAAAGTTTCCTATTAATAATTATTACGTATTTACATTAGGTAAAATAATATTCTTTGGTTCGTCTTTTAAGGGCATTTTCTTTCATATACACTTAAAGTGACAGTTTAGTTTTTCGCTGTATTAAATAACGATTCCTCACTATTTTTGATGTGATTATATTCCCAAAAATTTTGCAGTTGAGTTTAAAAGCGTTTATTTGAACTAATTTTGATTTTAGTTTAGTTTTCTTATCTGTAAGGTTGAATATTATTTTTTATTGTTAGCTTTTAAAGTTACTTTTATAGATTTAAAAAATAAAAGTTTATTTTTGTCATGTAAATATGTTTTCTTGCTTGCCGAAAAATATTATGCTCTTTCCCGCTTCAAATTAACAAGTTCCTTACCCGCAAAATCAGGTCCAATTGCACTTTCCCAGATCGCCCGGGAAAGTGCAATCACCGACCCGATTTTTAAAAAAAAAATTTAAAAAAAAATTATAGACTTTTCAATATGAGTATTCTGCTTTAGTTAATGCGGTTACTGAGCAATCACCATACCAAATTTTACACCATTTAATGAAATATTGCATTTTTAATCCTTCTCAAAACTCACACTAATCAAAAAAGTGGTCGCACTTACCCCACTTTACCTTATAATGCAAGTTCTTGAGTAAAAAAAAATAGGTAAAGCTCTTTTACCAGAACTTTCCTCATAATAAAATATTTACTTTATCAAGAAGAGTGACACATTAATAATTATATAATATGTATAAAGTTATTACCTAATAAATATATGTATATGTAAACTGTGCTTTATGTGTGTGGTGGAATCCTTTAGGAGGAAAGTTCCGGGTAAAGCAATTTTACCGATTTTAATTATTGTAACTATGCCTCAGATTCTCCATAAAAATATGCTAATATTTAAATATTTTTATTGAATGCTTCATACACGTTTCAACACAATCTATTATCATAATATACCGCCTTGACTCCACGTACTAAAATGACCAAAACTTATTCTTTATTCCCCCACTAATGTCTGGCAACGCGAAGGCCTTATGTAGGTAACATAACAATTGATATTCAGGTAGACAATGTTATGATCAGACACGAGTGAAAACAGAATAACAAAGTGTTACACAAGGCTAACCACAACTTCCCCGAGTGTGTGACTCAGAGGTCGTTTACATTTTAATTATCCTTTTTTACTTTTTGCTAGTAATTGTAAGATGATATAAAGTAATTCGTAAAAAAATATATAACTGAATTTGATTGTTAGGTAAGGTTGTCTTTCCGGTTCACAGGACAGTCCTTTGGGTTCAAACGTTGTTGAACCCAAAGTATAGAGTAATATTCATCAATAAGGAACTTCTTCTATGATGTTCAGTTTTTTTTTCTCTTTCAACTCTGATTATTATAATATGTCTTCGTTTTCTCTTTTCTATGCATAGTAAAGTAAACTGTTGCAGTTAGAACGTCTGCCAGATTATGATTTATGTTAATATATAAATATTTATTGTGAAAGTTGAGAATGTAGACAGAAAAATACCAACGCGTCTCCAACAATAATGCTTTTTGCAAAAAAAGTTCTAATAATGAACAAAATAAAAAATCTCGCACATTCAGTTGTTTTTAAAATGACGTTTTACGTACTTGTAGTATTTAATCTTTAACAAATAATTTATACAAGATAAGTTATATAACATTTCTCGAAAATCCCAATTAACTGTCTAAAGTAAACGTATGGTTTCTTTGCGTGTGTAGATTTTAGGAAAGTCAGTGTTATTTTGTGTTAAATTGTTTTTTCTTTCAAAAATTTTGTCTTTTTGGTAATTGAATAACTAACTACTTTTCATTTCAGAATACACATTTAGCGAAAGCTCAGTTTTTAAATACAAACGCCATATTTCATTCCTGTCTGAAGTTCCATGTCTCTAACTATAATAATGTGGTGTTTGCCGGTTTAATCTATACAAGCATAAAGAACACATGCATGCAAAACATTTTTACTTCCTTCCTACAAGAGAAGTATTGTAATCGTGAAAAAGTTTACGCTAAGAAATCATGGTTCTTGGGATTAGACCATGTCAAATTGGAATTACTATCCGACGTTTCGCCTTCGATTGCACGAGACATCTTCAGGGATCTTTACTCCACGAGATCTAAACACCGAATGACTCGAAGAGATTCAGGCGGGCTTTTATACCCGACTTGTGCTCGCCGAACCGTGACCCTGTGTTAAGATCGGTTTCCACGTGTGATGTAGACCGTAACCCGTGTCTCTATTGAAATTTTTTGAATGTTTAAATATTTCAATAGATTCTCTAACTTTTCGTTTATAAAAACCTGGAACCGACGCTAGAACCTTGTTTTGTTTCTTTTTAATACATCGTTCATGTTCCTTAAGTCTAGTTGATATTGAGCGTCCTGTTTCTCCCACATACACTTCTCCACAGGAGCAAAAAATTTTATATACTCTCTCTGTTTGGAAAGGTACAAGATCTTTCGGGGATCGTAAGCATTGTCCAATCTTCTTATGTGTGTTGAAGATTGTACGTATGTTGGACCGCCGAAGTAATCGTCCTATTTTGTCTGTAGTGCCATGTATGTAGGGAAGAACAACACTACCTAATGGTGGATCTTTATCATTCTCCTTTGACGGAGTTGGTTTACTATATCTTTTAATTGACCGCGTAATATCTTCAGTGCAATAGCCATTCCCTCTGAGAGCTTCGATCAGTTTCGATGTTTCCGATGTTAAAGAATCTTGATCAGAAATCGAAATACCTCTGAATACCAGTGAGTTTATAACCGATTTCTTTTGTGCTGGATGGGGATATGAAATTGCATTTAAGTATCTATTTGTATGCGATCGGTTTTCTATACACAAAATGTCCTAATGTACCATTTTCCTTCCTTTGAACACATACATCCAGAAAGGGAATTGTTCCTGACTGACCAAAATATCTTCGGGATCCAACTGGATTGTCTTAAGTTTTTCCACGAAATGTGCAGAGTTTTTAATAAAAGAATCTGTTTTTCCAGTAAATAGATTAGGAAAATTTGAAAGATATTTACCTAGTTTGTATGTGGGCGAGTGTATTGCACTGATGATCGGTCGAAGTAGTACGTTGTTTTTGTGTATCTTCGGATGACCGTAGAACCTGGGAATCTTGGAGCTGCTTGGTTTTAATGATTTTTTCTTCGGTGGTGGTAGACTGAATGTGTTGATCAAATTGGTAATGCGTCTTTCTATTCTACTTGTGGGGTCTGCCTGCATAACCTTATAGGTGTTGTCCAACAGTTGAGTAACCTTTTCCACATATTCTGTTCTGTCCATGACGACTGTGGCGTTGCCTTTATATGCTGAAAGTACCAGAATGTTTGCGTCTTCGTTTAAGGCCTTCATTGCTGTTTTTTCGGCTGCGGAGAGGTTCGACTTCGGTGGTTTTGAGTTTTTAATAATCTTCGCTGTCTCATATCTGACTTCATCGACTTGTTCCACTGGTAATCTTCTGAATGTTGCTTCAACAGAAGATACTATGTCTTCTACGGGAAAGCTACTCGGTGCTATTGCGAAGTTTTGGCCCTTGGAAAGGACGGAAAGTTCTTCGGATAACGGCTTCGATGACAGGTTGATAACTGTGTTCTGCGGAAGTTTCACTGGATTTTTTCTTTTCAGGAGGGCTTCAAACTTCTTTTGTTGCTTAAGTGTAACTTCTTGATGGATTTTTTCTGCCTGTGCGTTGGTAATGTTATCCAAAGTTGTAAATGTAGTTCTTTCTAGTCTAGAAGCTAATTTCAGATGAATTTGTAATAGTTTCCGGGCATTTGTATCTAAATCACGAGGTTTTGCCTTAATCGTTTCTCTATATATCAGACATACTGGATAATAATAATCTTAATAAGAACTTAATAGACCTAGTGGAAGCTTGTCTTACATCTACTTATTTCATTTTTCAAGGAACTTTTTATAAACAAACTTCAGGGGCAGCTATGGGATCTCCTCTATCACCTGTGGTAGCGAATATCTTTATGGAAGCCTTTGAGGATATTGCTCTAACATCCGCTCCACTAAAACCGAAGCACTGCTTTACATATGTAGATGATAATTTTGTTGTTTGGCCTGATGGACAGGATAATCTCCTCATATTTCTGGACTACCTTAATCAGCAACATCATAATATCAAGTTCACGATGGAAATTGCATCTAATGGAACAATTCCCTTTCTAGATGTATGTGTTCAAAGGAAGAAAAATGGTACATTAGGACATTCTGTGTATAAAAACCGACGCATACAAATAGATACTTAAATGCAAATTCTCATCACCATCCAGCACAAAAGAAATCGGTTATAAACTCACTAGTATTCAGAGCTATTTCGATTTCTGATCAAGATTTTTAACATCGGAAACATCGAAACTGACCGAAGCTCTCAGAGGGAATGGCTATTGCACTGAAGATATTACGTGTTCAATACACATAAGAAGATTGGAAAAAATCTTGTACCTTTCCAAACAGAAGGAGTATCTAAATTCCTTGCTCCTGTGGAGAAGTGTATGTGGGAGAAACAGGACACTCAATATCAACTAGACTCAAGGAACATGAACGATGTATTAAAAAGAAACAAATTGTTCAATCTGCTGTAGCTGAACACCAGCATAACACTGACCATTTCATAAATGTAAAGGAAACCAAGGTTGTAGCGTCGGTTCCAGGTTTTTATAAACGAAAAGTTAGAGAATCTATTGAAATATTTAAACATACAAAAAATTTCAATAGAGACACGGGTTACGGTCTACATCACACGTGGAAACCGATCTTAACACAGGGTTACGGTTCGGCGAGCACAAGTCGGGTATAAAAGCTCGCCTGAATCTCTTCGAGCTCATTCAGTGTTCAGATCTCGTAAAGTAAAGATCCCTGAAGATGCCTCGTGCAATCGAAGGCAAAACGTCGGATAGTAATTCCAATTTGACACGGTCTAATCCCAAGAACTATGATTTCTTAATTGACCAAAGCCGTGAAAGCTTCCGTTCTAAGTTTACCCTACATTTTTTCTCGATTCTGTTCGCGTTATAGCTAAAACCTAATTATCCGATTGACTTCTAGTTTTGGTCAAAAATTAAGGATCACATGGGGATGACCTGGTAACATTTTTGTAAAAATCCAATAAGTAGAAAAAAAATGGTGGCCTAATGAAATGTTAAAGAAATTATTACTTGAAAACTATTTATTCAATTTATTTCAAAATTTGCTGAAAAATTAAGTATTGTGTAGGAATTAACTGGTAAAATTTTGGTACGAATCCAAGACTGCGAAAAAATGGCTGCCAAAAAAATATACGTAGCAGTAGTGAAAAAAAACACCCTCTCAGGTATTACATATTCACGTTTTAGTGTCCCTAGATTTCAAAAATATGTAGTAGCTCAAAAGGTTTTTAACGGATAGACTTGAAATCTTCAAATTTAGGGTCATATAGGGATAACTTGGTAATATTTCAAGATGACAGAATAAACTTCTAATTCAGTTTTTATATTTGGTCAATTGTGTTATATTTTTTATTTTTTGTCCCCCCCTACCCTTAAAAAAATAAATGTCTGTACCTGTACAACGGACCCAGAGCAGTTCTGAAAAGTCGACGCCTGTGACCCCTTGTATAATCAATTAATTAATGATAAGTGTATCATCATGCATTTGGCAGAGATTATAGCAATTTTGTTATCAAATACTTCTTATCATCAAGGTTTTACCAAGTATGTTTGATAAATGTCGAATCTTGCGTGTTTATAAGCAGAGTCTATGTTAAATAAACATAATATAATCACATTTAGTCTCAAATACAACGCATAAAGCAAAATGGCGATGATTCCAAACAAAATGGGAAGTATAATGGCAGATAAGGGATTGCAACTTTCATGTGAAAGCAATGTCAATATGATTTGCGCATACAGTGCATATTTGTACAATGCTTATTTTTTGCAACATTAGTGAGTGGTGCTTGAATATATGAGTGGAAATGACCAAAACCATGGTAATGTAATATATGTTAGGGTTTATTTATGACCATATTAAAAAAAAAACATTATTATGACGTAGAAAATGTATTGCTTCACTTTAAAGTTAATACTACTGGCCTGATCTCCATATGAAAAATTTTAAAGAGCGATATTATTTTAATTAAAAATAGGTTTTTAAGAAGTTTTCATAGTAAATTGCGAAAATAAAGAGTACTTACAACTTATAACAAGTAAGTGTTGTAAGGTTATCAGAATCCATTGTTTTGAATTTTCAGAGCCTGTATTCAAAGCTATTTTACTTAAAACTTACAAGATCAAAAAATGTTTGGGTTTTTCATAATATTGTATGTCGTATGTGCTGTGTAGGCATTTTCATTTTTTAGTGTCCCGAGAAATCAAGCAGTCATGCTTTATTGTTAAATAAGAAAAAATATTGTTAACAAAGCTGTAAAAAAATAATAACATTAAATTGGGATTACTAACTAAATAAAACCCTGTAAAAAATGTAAAGGCAAAGCAGTTAAAATAAAATCGATAAAAAAAGCTAAACATTGAACATTTACTAAGGAAAATCCTTCTCAACTAATGACTGGAAACTAACGTCGTTAAACTCTTGAAGGCCATGGTAGGGTCTAGTAATAAAACATTTTCCAGATCGTTTAAAATACTTATCATCTAACATTTGACAGAGTATTCACAGTTTCTGGAATAAAAATACTTACTAAAACTAATATTTTTTCAGATGTGAGAATGCTAGTTTTTCTGGCATTGAAGCCTAAATAATTAGAATGACACTATTTTTTTACCTGTAATAAATCGCGTAGAATATTTTCTTTCAGTTCATCAGAATTTCTACCGTGCCACAAAATAGTGGAGTCGTCAGCAAACATTGTGAATCTACCGCTGACAGCAGTGTTTGTCAGATCATTTATATACAAAAGTGGATTAATTTAAATAGGTATATAATAATATCATAATTTAAAATAAATATAGTTTTATTCTCGACTTTATATTTCAAACTCCAGAATAGAGAACCATCCAATCATTCCTTAGTTTATGCTTGCCTTTTTGTTAAGGCTGACTAAGACAATATACTAACTGTTTTTGAACATAAGAAAAAAAAGAGATTTAACTTTTATTGGCTAAAGAAAATAAAGGTATATACAGGGTGTCCGGTTATATTTTAAACAGGGTCTACAAGCTAAATTTTTAGAGATACCAAAAAATGTTGTGTACCGAATGTTGTGGTCTTCTATGAACCGTAAGATTGTGTTGAAAAATGAAGAAATGACAATTGGAAAGTGAAAAATGAGCATCGACTTTGTAATTTTAAATAGAACACGCTGTATGATATTACTTCAATGATTATTAATTATTAAAAATTCCAGGTTTGGTATTTTTATCTTTAAAGACAATCGAGAAAATTGACAAGAACCCTGCAATAACAGGCAGTGTATTCATATGTTTATGGTAATGATTTCACTTATATGAATGTTCTCTTTTTTTCTAACAAATGACAGGGTTTTTGGTAAATTTCTCGGTGGTTTTTAAAGCAAACCTAGAATGTTTATTATTAGCAATAAGATATCCATTTATTGAAATTTATTATACAGGATGTTTTATTTAAAATAACAAAGTCGATGCTCAGTTTTTTAATTTTCAATGGTAATTTGTTTATTATTTTAGCAAATCCTGACAATTCAGAGTTTTGTATGTAGACTTATCGTCTAATATTTAACCCCGGTTAAAATATAACCAGACATCCAGTATTGTACATACAGGGGGGACAACTAAGGAAGGAGGCGGGCGATATCTCAGAAACCAGTCCTCGCACAGCTTTGGGAAAAAAAGAGAAATAGCTTTAAATTATAATGGGAACAGTTATGTGTAGTACCTTGTTGATTTCTGGAATGGTTTCTTGAAATCTCCACCACTTTTTAGCAGTATAGTGGCCTTTATATTCTTTAAAGGGGTAGGTTGTTGACTCGCGAGAAAAACCTTTTTTTATTCAGAAAATTCCGACCTTTCAACCTTTATTGGCTGGAAAAGAAATTAAAACATATACATATCCTCATGAGTGTTTTGTAACTGCCTTATTTTAATATTTGCACTACTGTGATAGTGTCATATTTATTTTTATATATATTTTATTCTTTAACATGAACTAAACTATATCAAACCATTTTGTAGTACGTCTTAAGAACGTATATAGTCATTGTGTTATTGTTTTTGCCTTTCCTTATATGCTGTGCCTGAAAACAAATTATAGGATAACTTTTAATTTTCCAGCCTTGTTAAAGACCCAATAAGGGTCGAAACTTCGGTATTTTCTGAATAAGAGGAAGTTTCATTTATTGTCCTGAACCCAAAAAACAACCTACCATCTCCACCACTGTAGTACAGTACAGTACATGGTTTTCTAAAAGAGGTCTGATTTGGCTTCTAACTTGTTCATTATAATCCTTTGGTTAGGGAATGTTCACCAGCAATATCTAAAGCAGCTCTTTTTTTCTTTGCTTGATGGTATTCATTTTTATTTCTGATAGGATCCAGTAAGCATGCCAAAAAGGTGTTAAAGCTTGATTATATCTTGTTTTGAAGAGCTGATATTGATGTAAATTTGTGTCCTGATTTTGGGCATTATTAAAAACAGCCATAACTTTTTCCATGCCTCAACTACACTGGACAAAGAGCACCTTTTTTCGGAATCATATCCATTGACACAGAAATTGGTGTAAGAAGTTTTAAAAAATCTTCAGCCATTTGTTTGATATGAATATCTGATACTTTTTGAAAAATCAGTGAAACAATGACAACTTTCTGTTCTTCACAAATCTGCAACAGTTTTGGCCACTCGCTGATATATATTTGCAATCAGTCAGAAATTTTATTCCATCGAACATCTTGTAGCAATCTTCTTTCCTCCTTTTTGTTTGTGCCAAGCATTTGGCAAATGGGTATTTCGAAACTATTTTACAATTTGCACTACATAATCTTTGACATGTCTTACTTCTAAATCCTTGGAAAGCAAATTCAATATATGAGCAGAACACCGGAATCTAAAAATGGGGTAATCCAGTGCTTCCACAATTTTTTTTTCGAGAACTGTTCATATTTACTGTATTGTCCTGTAACATAACTGATAACTGTAGCATTATATTGATCTTTACACTTTTTTATTAAACGATATCTGCTAGTTATTCAACCATGTGGAGATGACCGGAAGTATCAACACTTTCTAGAAGAACACAAAAACAGAATCTTCCGTTGTCAAAAGCTGTACATATTATAGGCTCGTTGTGAATATTGAATAAGATTTTCATTTTTCTTTTTCAAATATTTCGTTTAATAGGGTTGACGATAACCGAAATCTTGAAGGTGGTTTGTAGCCTGGTCTTAACATTTCAATAGCCTTAAGAACAGAAATTCAATACAAAATATTGCCCTTGTTAGCTGCTTGTCTAGTTTTTTCTTCTTATGTTGAAATGTCCTTACAACAAGGAGGAGAAGGAGATGTAACTACTGCTGCTTAGTCTCCTAAATATCTACCGGCGTTATAGGTACCACAATTTTGTTTTTTTTTTACTGACTGGGAACCTTAGGAGTTGTTTCTTCGTCACCTAACTCACTTAACTGATTTTTACACATTTTCCAGGGATTTTTAAGCTTATCCACTAGTCTCTGCATTTCTTTATTACACTTGGCCGTAACTTTTAATTTGATAAAATATTTTCAATACTGTTTTCTTTCGTAGCAGCAGTATAATTTAGAAGAAACTACTACAATTGGTTTTTAAGTTGCTCTAATACTTATTCCTCTAGTTCATCAAATAAAGTGGTAGAGGGAGATTTTCTATTGCTTTGTAATTTGCTTTATAATTGGTAGTTTTTCACTGTTTAAAAACTTACTCAAAACTAGTCAGTGAAAATCCCACGCTGGTTTTTTTTAAACCGAATATATATCATCAAAACTGCGACACAAAGAAATTCATTCTATATTTTAGAGGTCGTTAATTGTTAAAAGCAATGCAGATTACCAAAATGTTTGTAGTTTTGTTCACATTTTTTATAATAATAATAATAATAATAAACAAATTCCATGGAAACCAAATTTACCTTCCTATCCATTTGTTAGAAAATGTCAATAGGCATGACGCCTTTAATAAATATGAAAGGACAAATTATTCTTCCGCGTAGCAGACCAACCAGACTTCTTGCATCGAATAAAGATTAGTCCTTGACCGCTAGTGCAACAAGTTATGCAACTTTACCCTCCATTGCTATTAAACGTAGCTTCATCTGTCCTCAGCAGTGACGTAGATAAAAGTTGCTTTTGGTGTTTGGGTGATTAAATTTAAAAATTGAAAACGGTGCCGTCAATATGAGGACACATTTTGTCATTTGTGAAGATTCAACTGAAAATCGGTGCCAAAGGGTTTTGAAGAGTGCAAATTACGGAATTTTTAGTCAACACGTAAAAATTCAAAAAAGGTCTCCAACATGGAGAATGCATTTTTGTCATTTGTGCAGATTAATAGAGCAAATTATGAATTTTTAGTTAACATTTAAAAATTCAACATGGCGTCACCAACATCGCAGGCGGATTTTGTCATTTGTCTAGATTCCACTAAAAATCGGTATGTGGAGGTTTTTAAGAGTGCAAGTTATACTTTTTTAATCAACATTTCAAAATTTAAAATGGCTGCGCCAACATGGACAAATTCTGTCATTTGTGAAGATTCGAGTGAAAACAGTATCTGGGGATTTTTAAGAATGCAAATTATGCTTTTTTAGACAGTATATAAAATGGCGCCGTCAATATGGCAGACGAATTTAATCATTTGTGGAGATTTGACCGAGAATTGGTATCAAGTATTACAAATTATAAGTGGAGGGTCTTATTTTCGATTCCCTTATTAGAAAATGTGGATGAATGGGGTTTTCGTGAACCTAAGCTACTTTTTCTAGTACTTGCCATAAATACAATTTTTGTAGCTCTCTTGTTTTTTTAGATACAGGGTGATATTCACAAAAACTTCGATGAGGAAAACACCCCCTTAACTTTCTTATGAATTTTTAGCCCTCCTCGGGGATCACCATCAGTTTCATTTTTTGATGCTTTCGACATTTGAGACTGAATTGCTTTTCTATAATGAAATTGTTAGCATTCTCGTTCTCTGCCTCTCCCTAACTCATTGTTGTTTTATGTCAAATTCTAAATTAGCTGTCCTATATGTAAGTACGGTACATCTTTGGTTTCGGAAGAAAGAAGGCTTTAATTTTTTTTTTTAAATCAATGTTTGTTTTCTTGATGAACTTCATAAGACGGATTCAAAATCTGTGTGCATTATCATGTAGCTGTTTTCAAATAAAGCAAAAATTGTCAATAAAAGTTTTAAAAACCGACGTTTTTTGAATTTCACCCTGAATCTGAAGGTATGAAAATTTTGTTTATGGCATTTTAAGTTTTACAAAAAAGTAGCCAAGGTTCGCAAAAGCCGGATCCCTTTACTTTTGCTAATAAAGGAGATCCCAGAATCGCATCGAAAATAGGACGACTACTTTACTTACTTACGTATTTCATTTAGCTGATGTTTACAGTTTGCACTATATTTTGCAGAAGTTGTTTATAAATAAAAGCGTTACCTGTAGAGTTGTGGATTTGACCGGTCAGTTTTATTTTGGCCAATTGACCGGTTAGATGACAGAAGTATGTTTTAAATTAAATTAAAATAGACCAATACGGATTGTTTTAGATGTATCTAATTGTACTTGCCGACGCATTTTGAAATTTGGGAAGGAAATAATTCAAATATATTTTTTTAAACCAAAAAAGATGTTAACGAGCGTAATTTGGCAATAACAAAATGAGGAAGTTTGTGGGCAGAGCGCTCATTGGTGGTTAGTTTTTTTTTAGCGCTACGCTCGCAATCTTAACGAGAGTAAAATCCCGCAAATATTATATTTTATTTTGTTATTTTGGGTCTCTCCAGAAACACACCAGTATATAAATTAATATTGTATTTTTTACAAAATCAAAGCCAAAGTGAGAATAAACCTTTATTTTCAAATAATATTATTTGAGATCAAAAAAAGTTTGCAGCTAATGGTAAATTCTCATCTTCAGACTCGGATACTCCCTGGACAGCCTCTGTTTTAAAAGCCTTCGAGCCAGACTCGCAAAATGAAGATATATCAAGATCCATTACTCTTCCAGATGTATTCATCATGATTAAATTATATTTAACATAAACCAATTTTCCAGATCTTCTAGTGGTGTGTCTGTCTCTCAACTTGTTGTGGACAATTTCCCATGTTGACCCATTTTTTTCACAAGAAGCTGATGAAGCAGGCATACTAAGTAGCCATGAAATAATTTTTTTTTAATTTCAATTTATTTTGACCAAATTTGACCGGTCAAATAGACCTTGGTCAATTGACCGGTCAATTGTCCATCTACTTACCTGTAATTAAAATATTATTTCTAACACCATATTTAATTCTGAGAGCTGTTGTGAGGAAACAACATTCTCTAAAAAATGTAAATAATGTCGTTCCTTCATTTCTTTTTCTTATTTTTGCAAGTGCGGGAAATTACGAGTCATTACAGTAATTTACGGTGAATTGTGGCGGTATTGCAGGGCATTGAGTTACATTGGACGGGAATTTTTTGTATGAGTGCATTGTGGTGTACAAAATATCAAGGGTGATTTACCTCTCGATGCACACTGATGTGATGGTTTAACCAAAATAGGGAAATGCCACAATTTTGAATTTTTATTTTGTAGGAGAATTTTCGCAATAACTTTGAAATGTTATGACATATTCCCTTAAAAAACCGAAACAGTATTGGACTAGGGGTGGATTCTATTTTCTAGTAAGGTTAGTTCGTATAAATTTTTAAACTTTAATGGATGTTGAAAATATTAAGTAGGAGGCACGTGAAGTACAAAGAGGGAAAAAGGGGCTTCAATGCAAAACACTAAAAAGTAAAAAATAATATTTTTTAAAGTAATAAAGACAGTAAATAGACATTAGAGAAGGTATTAGACATTAAAAGACTCAATACATAATTGTCTTTTTTGTGAGGTACTTAGTAATTAGGTCTTAGTTGGACATCGACTTTATAACGTCAGATTTCAAAGACTGAACAAGTAAAATATGATTTTTTTTGAAGTCGGTTTTAATTTTTTATGTAGAATTTTGTATTTCGTGTTATAAAGAAAATATTGCACAAGACAGGGACTTTAAAGATGGTATTTAGATAAGCCATCAGCGTCTTTATTGCGAATTTATAGCGAGACCTCGAATATAAACCGAGAACAATCTGGTATCAAAGCCACCTTCCACGGTCGATTAGGACCGTAAAATGCACTTAATTTCGTCCACAGCCTTGTCGATACAAAAATAACGGGCACGCGTTTCGCGTGGGTGGCGCGTCGTCTATTTTGGGCGACCGCGGGCGGATCCGCGAACACCTGATCCTCAACAAACGGATACCTGTGAGCATCACAATTTAGTGCTGGAGCAAAGACCGAATTTTGTACTGAAGCGGGCCTAGATGTTCGGGCACTAGGAAGCCGAACTAGGATGGTGGATATACTACATTCTGTGGATCTAGTAGATTTGTGGATCTACTAGAGTGGTAGTGTGTATGTGCATGTATGTGTGTGTATGTGTTTATATGTGTGTGGGCGTGTGTATTAATTTCCTATTGGAAAAGAAACTGCTTCCACTTATATACAGTGTGTCCAAGATAAGGATGCACAGCATGGGGATCTCGGAAACGGTAAGGGATATAGTGTCGGTTAAATTAGACAAAAGTTGCGTATTTTGATGCCCAACAAAATCCCGTTTTACAAATTTGAAAATTCTAAGCAGTTCCGGAAATATCCGAAAAAACCGAAATATTGCGATTTCGTTTTAATTTTCTTTTGAAGCTATTTGAAAAGATATGAAAAAATGGAAAACACTTTTTCATTCTCACTTTTTAAGCTGTACAAGGTAACGTTAACAAATTTTCATTACAACGTTTCGTTTCGATGGAACCACCATCAACTTTTATTTTTCTTATGGGACGGAAAAAAATACACCCAGTATTAGATTGCGCTTTTCATTGCGAATTCAATGATGTACTACACAATATGATTACTTATGTTTTTATCCACAAAAATGGCTTTTTAATACATTTCTAGCATTTTATTATAGTAGGCCATGAAACCCTAAAAAAAAGGAAAAAAAAACAGTAGAGAAGTTCGAATGAATGTATTTATTTATTTAACAAATATTCAAACAAGTAAATGTTTGTACTGTTATTGTTGTTGTCGTTTTTTAATTTATCTTTTTCTACAATGGATGGAGGTAATTTTATAAACGAAGAAAAATGTTATATGCTATCTTGCTACATTTTATGGCAAAGAAATTGCGTAGGAGCCGAGCGCATGTATTCTAACAAATACCCAGAACGGAGACAACCTGACAAGTGTATTTTTCGGCGTTTGCTATTTAATCTAAAAGAATATGGATCATTTAAAAATCCTGTATTATCCCGACAAAAACCTTCCAATGAAGAAAACCAATATAACGTTCTACAATCTGTTATTAAAAATCCCCAAACTTCTACCAGAGAAATTGAGGACCAGACGGGGGTAGCTAAATCTACAACTCAATTTATTTTAAGGAAAAATCAATTTAAGTCTTACAAATTCCGAATATGTCAAGGATTAAAACCGGGTGACGATGAACGACGTAGACATTTTTGTGAGTGGAATACCAGGATGTGTGAAGACAGTCTTAATTTTCCTTATAAAGTGATTTGGTCTGATGAAAGCATGGTAACCAATAACGGTATTTTTAACAGGCGCAGTACCCACTATTGGTCACAGCGAAATCCACGTGTAAATAGACCATCCAGACATCAAGATCGCTTTGGATTTAATATTTGGTGTGGGATTTTTGGTAGCAAGATTGTAGGCCCTATTTTCTTTCACAATTAATTAACTTCCTAGTGGTACCTTGAGATCTTGAGGCACGATTTAGAAGATATTAGATAATTTACCGTTAGCGCTGTACACGGCTATTGGTTCCAACACGATGGTGCTTCAGCCCATAACTCCATAGAAGTTCGCCAATATTTACCTGAACAGTTTGAAGGAAGATACATTGGGACTTACAGTGAAACGCCTTGGCTTCCAAGGTCCCCGGACCTAACTCCCTTGGAGTTTTTCTTGTGGGGCTACATAAAAAATGAGGTATTTAAGGAATGTTTTGACAACGAGGAACAGTTATATCAATCAGTACGAGCAGCATTTAATACAATTACTCCTGAAATGTTAAGTCATATTTTAGAGCCTACCGTCAGACGGGCGTACTTCTGTTTATAAAATGGAGGTAATTTGTTTGAACATTTATTATAGTTAGTAAATAAATAAATACATTCATTCGAACTTGTCAACCGTTTTTTCTTCCTTTTATCGTTAGGATTTCATAATATAATAAAATGCTAGAAATGTATTAAAAAGCCATTTTTCTGGATAAAAACATAAGTAATCATATTGTGCTGTACATCGTTGAATTCGCAATGAAAAGCCCAATCTAATACTGGGTGTACTTTTTTTCCGTCCCATAAGAAAAATCAAAGTTGATGGTGGTTCCATTGAAACGAAACGTTGTAATAAAAATTTGTTAACGTCACCTTGTGTGAGTGAGAATGAAAAAGTGTTTTCCGTTTTTTCATATCTTTTCAAATAGCTTCAAAAAAAAATTAAAACGAAATCCCAATATTTCGGTTTTTCTCGGATATTTCCGGAACGGCTTAGAATTTTCAAATTTGTAAAACGGGATTTTGTTGGGCATCAAAATACGCAACTTTTGTCTAATTTAACCGACACTATATATTTTACCTTTTCCGAGATCCCCATGCTGTGCATCCTTATCTTGAACACACTGTATATATATATATATATATATATATATATATATATATATATATATATATATATATATATATATATATATATATATATGTATAATTTATTGTGCTTTCTTGAACCGTTTTTGTATAAACTGTAGAGATTTTTTGTTATTAAAGCATTTGTGCATTCTGAGAATAACCCACCCACCTTATGCCTCCGGGCTGCCGCACTACGGCGGGCGTCCGGCGTCCGCCCTGATACTAATGGCACCCAACCTCATATTAACAGGTATCGATTCCACTATGTAACAACATATTGATAATAAACTTTTTGAAAAATTGCTTGTAAAAATTTTAACATGGCAACGTTGTATGTATTGTTTATTTTAACGCAGTTGACATTTTATATTTGACGATAATCTCTTTTAATTTTTAAAATATAGCGCTTAGCAAAATAAAAAGAAAATGTTTAAGTTACTTATGTTTTTTGTAACTTATACAAAAAAATATTATTTATTAACATTAAGTGAATTAAAAACCTATGAAGTATAAAAAATAAAAACAAAAAAAGAGCCCCTGTATGGGATTTGAACCTGTACTACCTGATCCCAAAACTAAGAAGATGACTCGTTCAGACGCTTTTTCAACTAAAGGACAGTAATATTTGTATTATTTGTGGATTTTCGACAAAAATGATTATACTAGTATTAGTAACGTATCATTTTTAGCATTGTGAGCGTTGTAGTTTTTAAGATATTAAAAAAAATTATTATAAAAAATGTTGATAATATTACATATCAAGTTTTGCTTTTGACAGATTATTTTTACGGTACTTATAATGCCTATAAAATATTGAGAATATCACTAAGAGAGGTGTATGTAGGTTATCTGTATATTTTAATAATTGTCTCGTAAATTCCGTTTTAAAGCTTCATTTATTTTATGTTTGTCAAGACTGCCTTATATATCTAGTTCAAAATCAAAAAGGCTTTATTGACAAGTGTATTTCTAAACAAAGCTTTTATAATTACAAGTAAAAACTATATCCAAGGTTGCTAAGAAATATTGCAGCAATAAAATAGAATAAAAGAATCAGAAAACAAAAGTATAAACAGAGTAGAAAACAACACCCAAAAAAGAAAAGCACAAATCAAACAAAAAATAATTTCAGGAACCATGATTGTTAAAATATTTAGGGATACCTACGTACTGTAATAATAATCTTGCCTTGAGTAGAAGATCAAAAATAAAAAATGTATACAAACAATAATGAGAATTGGACATAAAAAATGTATTTAAACTGAACAATGATTTTATATTAAAACAATAACTCTATATGTCATTTAAATAAAACAAGAGGAGTGATAAACGCAGAATTTACAACAAATATTATAAAAAAAACGCAGTTGGAAGCATTAGGATTATACTCGAGAGTTTCACAAGTCGATCTGCAAACATTTTCTAATTTTTTTTTACTGAATCTGTTTTCCTAATGTAATCCGACACTACATTTTTCTACCATCGTAAATAAACGATCTTTTCATAAATTCCTTGGTCGGTATGGGAAGAGGCAAATCCCACGCTTGCCGACTATTGGAGCGACGTGAAGGAGAATGCTATGGCGATTTCTAAACATTAGAGAAGCCGTTTCTAGAATAAATGAAGAAGTCAGCGTCCGAATTCTAAATGATACAAAATAAGGTCAGCAAGACTCTCGTTGTCCTACCCCTGCAATGAAACGAATATCCTTCTTTTCTGCAAAATGAGAGCGATGTTCGCTCATTCTGCAAACTTTCACATAGGTGCCTTGAAAATATGCTTTTATCATTTATGTCATAAATAAATATTGAGTGTGTACATGGTTTTGTACCACCTTCTCTTTGGTGGCATTTCTCCTGATAAAGATAACTGTCAATTAAGGATTTTTTGGTTCCGTGCTAGGGAAGACGGTATCTTATGGTGTTGGAGCTGCAATAATCCGAAATTGCTACTCTCCAGTTTGTCGATTTCCTACGTGGTCACGCGATCTTGAGGAGAAAAAAAATTTAATGTAAAAGTCATCAGTAGATAGGCACGAAAATAGATACTTATTTCTTCGAAAGATGTAGGTTCGATAACTCCATTTTCCTTTTTTTTTGTCCCATGTGTATCTGAACAAATGTCTTTCATGCATCGGCCATTACTACTCTGCATATTCTACCCTAACCACCGGTAGGTGTCCTTTTAGCTATAACTCGTTTACAATTTTCGCTTTTTAGGGATGCGACATTTTTGGACCTTCACCCGTTCTATATATATATATATATATATATATATATATATATATATATATATATATATATATATATATATATATATATATATATATATATATATATATTGGTTACTTTTTACATTATCAACACAACACTTTTTACATTACTCACAGAGCAGTAACTTTAACTCTCTTTAAGAATCGACTACCAGGTGTCTTGACTTGGCAGATTACTTAAATCGATGTTGAACAATAGCAGACAGACCTCAATTTAAATTTAGATTCGAGTTTTAAGATTTAAAATAATTTGCAATTTATCTCTAAAATTTCTTTATGTATATACACGTTCATCCGTTTTCCAATTTTATAGGAAATATTTTTTGTAGTAGCTCCAGTACTGCTCAAACAGCAAGCTCGGATAGATCGGATGCAGATAGAGCTTCAGACTGGTAACGCAAGACTGGTGATCATGAGACAAGAAGTGGAAGACTTAGAGAAAAAAAGGCGACAGGTAATAATACGTTAAATCATCCACATATCTAGATAAACTGGTTAGTATTTTAAACGAACTGACATTTCTTATAAGATAATGCCTATTTTATATTTGATAACTTCATTATCAGATCGATATGTGTATCAAGGATGTTAAGCCTGCTTATGTGCTACCGGCGGCATTTAAAAGTAAGTTGAAGAAACTGAAATAAACACCCATCATTGAACTGAAGTCTGAAGTTAAAAATGTTGTTGGGGTTAACCCACCTAAAACTTATTTCATATAAGAAATAAATGGTTAATCTCCACATCTGTAATAACATAACTGTTTTTGACATTTAAACTAAAAAAAATTATGTTAATTTAAGAATACGCGAGCTTCACTTTAACTTTCAAACCATTTGTTTTTATGTATTTATACGTATATATGCTGGAGGTCTTGGTCTGGAACTATTACCATTTTTGAGGACAAATCGTTTTATAAATTAAGTTATATTGGAAATGTGATGATATACTTGATAAGTAATATTAGAGTATGTATTAGAAATTTAATAATGTTTCGGAACACGACAGAAATTTTCTGTTAATTTAAAGTGCTTCATTAATAAAAAAACATTTATATGCACTGAAATTTTTAAACAAAACATTTAAATTTTAATTACAGATAGCAGAGAGGCGAACGACAGCCGAAGTTGAGAAACAATTGAAAATGGAAATCAAGCACTTAACAAGCCAGTGCGAGCAATTGGCTGATATGTTAGATAAAGGTGGGTGACGAATTTAGCTGACTAAATAAATAATTTTTGGAAAAATAAGAAAACACTGAAAAGTCAAAAATAAAACTTAAACGACCTTACAATTTGTTCTAGTTCTTGTCAAACTACTATTTGATTGCAAGGTACCAACGAAAGTCTCATGTATTTGGTATTAGCTGCTTTCCTACTCTTACTTCTTAAAGACACAACTCATACCTCAAGAAGTCAGATTTTTAAAGCCGTTTAAAATTAACTTTTCGACGGTTTTTTGAAGTCGCTTTTATTAATTAAAAAAAATATTTTCTTATTTTTAGTTTTTTTATATTTTTATTTTTATTTTTTAACTTAAACTTATTTTTTTATTTAATTTACTTTTATGCTTTAATTCGATTTCTAACTTTTTAAAAAAAGAGATACTAACGAAGTTTAAAAATTTTCAAATTTTTCGATTTTTTATACGGATTAGTTTTTTTATTTGAATTTTAAAATGGGCTAAGCAAAAATTCTCTTCAACTATATATATTATGTGTTCACCAACACAACTTAATTACTTAATATCGTTAGGAGCACTTTCCATACAAGTAATTAAAGTAGTTTTGTGGGATATTCAGGTTTTTCCTTTACTGCGGATCCCCTTTATAACTTAGTGAACTGTTTTTGCTACTAAATATTTCTTGAGGTATTAGATCGTATTATGTGTTTTAAAAAGTATGGATTTTAAAGGCAAGTAATTAATATCAAATAGGCTGGTGCCTAGTAATAAAATATTAGTTTGATGCCACCCTCAGAAATCAAATTTTTAGGGTCATTTAAAATGTTATTTTTTGTACTTTTCAGTGATTTTTTTAAGCCGATTTTATTTTTTCAAATATGCTTTTTTTTGTTTTTTATTTTTATATTTTTTAACCCTCTATATAACCAACTTGCCACATAAGTGAAATATTCCGAAGTCATAATACCTCTCAGCTCGAATCTCCAGGTGAAGGGTGCTCGAGAGACTCCATAGAAATATAATTTCCTATTTACGAATATCTTAGTCTTAAACAAAATCTTTAACTCTGTTCGTTACAGTAAGAAAATCAAAATTTACCAAGTCTCAACCTTTTTCCATCTGAAACCAAAATCAGCGAAAAATTAACCAATATCCTTTGAATTTTTGGCTATAAACTTGTTCCGTTGTTTCGCTTACCCCTGGTCGAAAATTCTCAACCTAGAATCTATCAGATGCGATATCCTGTAACTCGTCTTTAAAACTTAATTCATTTGTTGCATCTGCTGCTCTCCTTTAGTTCATTCTCAGAACGAGTTCTGCGACTTTCTTTCTGCTAAGGTCGATTTGTTGATCCCCAAATTTCCTTGCACTGAGATAATTATCCTTGAGCAATTTAACAATAATGACACAGATTTATTAAACGTGATGATGCCATTGCGACTAGCGCCCTACATATTTCCCCATTTGGTCTCAGTTCTAAATAGCTTAAAATTATTTTCTCACTATCCATTCTCTGATCAAATAATCATATTTGGCATGAAAATGCTAGGCTTCTATTCCTCCATTCCTTGTAGCCCTATTTGTTTTTCTTCCGCTATAACCTCAAAAATTGTCTTAGTCCAAGGAAACCTTTATACTACTTCGAAAACTTTCTACCGTCATTGCCTTTATAAGGAAACCAATGTTATCAAAATTCGTGCTTATAACTTTCCTAAAAAACCGACTACTGAAAATCGACAGTCTAAAAAACCAAGAATACCCCCAACACATGCATTCTTGCCAAATTGGTAGTCAATCCTGTTGGTCGCTGACCAAAGACGTTAATCAAAACTTCTGCCAAAGCCCCTTCCACCCTTATGAATTGGTGTCTACCTATAATGCAAAAGCCGAACTCTCTGCAAAACAATTCATCTTAAATTCTACTTTAATACCCTTTTCATCAGTACCATACACTATGCGCAAAATTACCGTCAAATATCTTCCGCATATTCTTAGCACATTTAAAACAGTTCGCCAGACTGTTCTTTATCCTCAGACGATTATTTCCAGTGACCTGTAAGAAGAAAATTTTTCCCAATATCAAGAAAGCTTTTGTACAACCAGTTCCTAAAAAAAGAATCGAAGACTTTTCCATTCAACTATACTTTGATTTATGATTAAAGCAATGGAAATGTATAGCGATACTGATCTTATGTTGAAAGGTATGCGAATGTCCAAAGCAGATCTTCTAATTATAATTTACAGCTGGAACAAATTCAGTAAATTTCATGGGGAAACGCAAATTATTGCCTTTCACATATCCGAACCATCCGATCATGTCTGGTACAAGCAAAAACTTTGCGTCTGCATTGCCAGTTTCCTTTTCAAGCGAAGTATTTCCGTGATGATTGATGATCATTTTAGCTTTCATAAAATTACAGGCGCAGGATGTTCCACCAGGGCAGTAAATAATTATCCTGCATTACCCACATCATTCAAATGGTTAATCAAATTCATAACTACCTGCATCAGTTGCCATGCGGCAGCTGCTGTGAAAATGGATTTTCTTTTTCGAGCACGAAAATAGTTTTCTTCTGCTAACTTATATATTCTTTGTACATCACAAATAAAACTAAGTCTTAAGAATTGTTGCCATATGTGAGGCATCATTCAACCCTTAACATTCTTGTTTTTTTCGAAAGATCTGTTCGCTTAATTGATTCAAATCCTCAAACTGAGAACGATCTGTCCCTGTATTCGTATATTATTCCTTTATGAGTTAGGAGCAAAAGTAATTTCCTGTTTCACTATTCTAAAAGTCTTTAAATCCCGCAACGATGAATGTTCGCTATCTTCATTAAAGAGAACCACGGTACCTTGTACTTAGGTATGGTCTTCCCACTGAGAACAAGTAGAACCAAGCATTGCAAAAACAATTATACATTTGCATGTGGTTTTTTCCCAAAGAACTGGCAAATAACCTGATTTTGCGGTTTAATTTTTGATAAGAAAACTCTTCTCTATCATAATTTGATCGTGAGACATCAGTAATGATATAAGAAAACAAGTTTTTTTTTATTTTATTATTTATCGATAATGTTATTAGGACTATTTTAGTGATTTATTGATACATGCCACTTTCATATTTTTTAGATCTCTAATTTATTACTACTGGTCAATTCTATTGGAAAAAAATAGCGAACTAGGTTAAAAAAATCCCTGATTTGAATGGTATTTTATATACTATGAAGTTAATTAAAAGTTATGGAGAAAACATTGCATCCTTCCTAGAGACATCACTATTCTGAGTCCAATTCTTATAAAACAGGTCATGAGGGGCTCATAAAGGGACTTTCATCGGACTTCCCTTAAGCTGAGATGCTAAGCTAGCGCTTTCTTAGGATATATTCTCTGATTTATAGGAAAGCAGGACCTTACAGACTAAGTCCGATACTGTCTTATCTTCTTGTTCACAGGGAAATATCACTAATTTTTATATTGTGAAGATATTTTCTTAGCTGCCATTGTCCAGTTAGAACTCCTTTTGCATATCGCAGGTTTTTTTTTTAACATGACATTGTCGTCTTCTCACCTTGGTATTTTAGATTTCATTCGTAAGTTATTTGCTATCAGGTTCATCCCACAACTTTCTAATTTTATTGTGGTTGGTTTCTTGATGATTTGTACCATTGCTAACAATAGGTTAGGGGGGTTAAGTACAAAAATATTTAGACTTCCAATTTGTCAGCTGCCTGCGAGTATTCTTTAACTCAAGAAATGTATACTTTATTTGCTTGCGAAACAGTGCACAACACATTTTTATGTCCAGTCTTCTTTAACATCCTGGCATTGAAAAATGAGTAAACATTTTGAATGGCAGGATGCAGCGCTTGTGGTCATCAAATTAATAAGTTCTGACAGGGGGAGTACACATGAGTGTTGCTACACTTGGGGTGAAGAAGGGTGTTGTGTATGCTGTCTGGGTAGAAACCTTCAGAAACTTTGCATCCACATGACTATGATTGTGCTGAGAATTGTTATATGATCATGGTGGGTAATAAAAGATCAGACTATACATCAGGCTGCTGAATATTGTAAACATATTAGCAGGTCTCCGCATAATGAGAGTTATAGGTATGAAGCACACTGTTCCGCCTACCTACTCTAGATTGAAAAACGGCAATAACAGTCTAAGCTAAATTGTGTGGGGAAATTGGCGGCCTTGCTGAAATTGTTACAAAATGAAATTGCTCTCCTTCTGTGCTATGGAACGCGCATGTAATGAGCAAAGTCCAGGAAGACTTAAATTTACCCTGAAAAAAAGGGAGGGTAATTTATTTTCTGTTTTGAGAACATTCACGATTTTTGTAGATGTATTTAGAAAACGAATCAACCGATTAGCAATTCAATAATTTTTTTCTCATTGCCTAGTATGATTTTTTTTTCAATTTTTCAACTAGTCTTCGATATTAAAAATAAAACGAATTTCTAAATTTATTTAAGTATTACATTTTCATTTCACTGCACTAATTTTTAGTTTGTTAATAGGCGAGTCTTGCACAATCAACTTAAACGTGGAACAATGGTAGAAAGGCGTGAAATAAGGGTTAAGGGTTGAATATACAAGGTGATTCGAAATTAAACGTAGGTGATAAGAATAAAAATTCTAAAAAACATGGATTCTTAGAAATTTTGTTTCCAAGACACGGCCCTTTAAAGATAACGCCAAAAAAGTTGTTATTATCTAAATTGGGGTAATACTGTCATATATAGTGATGTGGCATACTTGCTACCCTTAAATTGTAAAATATTATAGACGTTTTCCAGGTATCTTTAATTGAGAATGACCTAATAATATTCGTTTATGACTATTGTTGCCTGTGAATTGTTTCGGCGAAAGGTTGACACAATAGAATCAACTTAGTGAAAAAAACAATTATATTTGATTTTGTTTAAATATTTAAAAAATTTAACATTTTTGACTAAGCCCGGTGTTTTTTTTTAGATCAATTTTACAACAACATCTATACAGGTCCTCAGCTGTCGAGCAGAAGGCAAACGAGGGATCGGCTACTGTATGAAAGACTTCGACTGGACTTCCCGGATATGGAGGGGCCTAAATGGAACTGTTCCCAGTGCACCTTTCTCAACCACCCAGATCTGGACAAATGCGAACAGTGTGATATGCGCCGCGTGTACCACGGTATGAGACGGCACACAGACTTAACGCTTGACGCGATCAGTCGTATTCCTAACCCTAGTAATCTAGACATGTCATTCGATATGTTCCGAAAGTCAGCTAACGCGCTTAAGGAAAGTGTCAGGGCTAAACCTCGTAGCTTGCCGCATCTAAAGACGAGCAGCTCGTCTCTGTCCACTGCAGAAATGCTGCGCAGGCTTCAAATTAGCGATAAAAATAATAACACCAGGGCTACTGACAGAATCCCCCTATCTTCCAGTGCGTCAGCTCCTAGCATAGTCCAGTTTTCGATGAACACTAACAGTAGTGACGCTTGAATTGATCATTCTAGGATATGTGACTTTACAAGGTATTCTTTTTTCACTGATGGCATACAAATGTATGCTTCCAGCAAACATCACTGTTAATAAAGTCATTCTAGAATGATCAGTTGTTTTTGAATGTACTTAGCTGTTACCACATTAGTTTATATTTAGTGCTTGCGATGAGGATACGATACTTTCAGGAACTTTAGGATTTATCAAAGACAAAATAGACGGTTCATACGATGTTAAATAAAAGGCCCCCTTAACGAATACCAACTTTCATATTTCCGCATAGCACAACGCCCAGAATTGCAGGTCCGCGACGTACTGCATCCGATCGGCTGACTAAATTCGTTTATGGTGTTGTTTGATAATTGTTTATAGATTAGCAAAATTGTTTTATTGTTGTCCGTTCCTATTAAATGGCGACACGAGAAGCTGATGCAATTTGTTTTTACCTGATGGACTGTCTATTCGAATTACAATCGGTCTTTGGTTTTATCTAATAATATAAAGAAAACTGCGGGACACCATTAATCTTACTGATTTCCAATTGCGTTGTAAAGCTTTGTTTTCGTTTGGTAATTTAAAATAGAGGCCACTTTTGCAAGAGATCCGATTGCGTAAATGTAAGGATTTGTATTTGACGTTACTGAATTGAATTTGTAATATTCCTTCATGTGTTTAACGGTTTAGATCTCAACGCTCCATGGCTGGACGAACTAAAAAATGTTAGTTATAGTACGAGAGCTAGCATTACTAATTTTGGAGGAATCTGCTTAAAGTTAATAGTTTTTCTGTCGTCGCACTAGCGGGGTCAATGCTAAGTACTAACGTTTTGATTGTGTAAAATACAGTTTCAGTGTTTTAATTGTTTAAAGTTCATGTTGATTTAAGTATTTAAACTATAAAATAATAAAAAAAAGATCTCCTGCCACCTCTCGCATCGTGCGAAGTACTCCTGCCATTCATATACAGTGTGTCCAAAAGTCTATGCAACATATGGGAAACGTTTTTATTATTCATTTTTCCGAATATTTTATTCTTGATAAAAGTTTGTGACTGAAGAAAAAATAGTTTTGAAACCTTAGGTCTAGATATACAGGGTGGTCAAAAAAAATACAAAACAGAGGATTTTAAAAACAAAAAATTTCAAAAAATAAGATTTTTGTGAGGGCAGTTTTAAAGGACATAAAAAATCGTAAATAAAAGCTAAGTAAAGTTTTTCAGTTAAGGAATTATTTAAATTGACCTTAAATATCTTTATTTGCTTGTGCCAAAAATTTGACCCATAACAGGACTAGCAGGACTTGTTTTTACTTGTAATCAGATTCTTAAGATTCAGATCTCTCAGGATATCTAGATGCCGAAGAACATATTTTCTCAATACTTTCAGTCTGTCTGTCCGCGGCATAGCTACGTATCCGATTGACTTCAAAACTACTAATCCGATTGACTTCAAATGTTGACCAAATATTAGGAGTCAGGTGGGGATGACCTGATAACATTTTGGTAAAAATACAATATGGAGAAACAAATTTGCCTCAAAAAAGCCAGATATTATGAGAAAATCGGCTAGGAAAATTTTGGAACAAATCCAAAATGAAACAAAATGGCGGCCTAATAAAATATTTAAAAAGTAAACCTCCAAAACTAACTACTTAATGGATTTATGTCAAATTTAATTAATTATGGTATAAAGGTGAACTGATAAAATTGTGGTCCGAATTCAAGATGGCGGCCAAATAAAATGTTTTTAATCGTGAAACAATCACCAGTTTTAAATATCTTCACGTTTTAGCATCTCTAAATGCCAAAAAATATATCTTTTATCAAGTCCATCGGTCCGCCTGTGTGTTAGTTTGTGGCATGGCTTAACAACTACTTACCCGACTGACTTCAAATTTTGCTCAAACATTATTATATAATATTTTGGTAAAAATCTACTAAAAAACGATTTATCCAACTTATCTCAAATTTTGCACAAAAGTTAAATGTTACATAGAAATGAACTAGCAACATTTTGATATGAATCCAAAATATCTAAATAAAATGGCGGCCTAATAAAATATTAAAAAAATCAGCCTGAAAAACTATTTATTAGAGTAATTTGAAATTTCGTGCAAGGATTAAATGTGACATAGAGATATACTTGTAAAGTTATGGTCCGAGTTCAAGATGACGAAACAAAATGGTCTTATTCAATTGACTTTAAATTTTGCATTTGGGATAAATTGGTACTACGAATTCAACATGACGGAATAAAATGGCGGTGTGTGTCAATGTAAAAACTATATATATGTATATATATATATATATATATATATATATATATATATATATATATATATATATATATATATATATATATATATATATATATATATATATATATATATATATATATATATATATATATATATATATATGTGTTACTAAATGACTATGTACCGATGTACTTAAAACAAATAACACTGTCTTTGGGGGGGTTTGTGCGCCAATCCTGAACAAATGGTCCCATTTTATACCATTTAAACTCAAATAATAGAGTCTCTGGGGGGGGTTAACCCTCAAACCCCCACTTTAATAGATAACTGTGGGTCACAGTTCACTGTTCCTAATAAAAGGAAAAATTGATAACGTTAATTTACACTTAGAATAGTGTTGACTATCCACAAAAAATATTTCAGCTTCAGTTGAGGGAGGTAATGTAAAAACGCACAAAAGTTGTTGATACGCTTCACGATGCGACTGATTTAATCACTTCTGCTGCGGTTAGGCCCCACTCGATGGGTGGAAGTATCTACAAGAATTTGTAATTAAAGCATTGGGCGTGCCATTATTTTTTGTATCATTTGCAGTTTTGGCCATGTCAGTGTCAGCTCCCACAAAAAGATTGGCTTTACCCGAAACTTCCCTCTTTATGAATCAAGGAAAGTGAACTGTGACCCAGTTTAGTTCCGCATGTAGTTATTTGAATTTCTAGCAAAATTTAAAATCAATTGAACAAATTTTACACCAATTTTAGACTTTTGATAGGCTGCCATTTTGTTCCTCCATGCTGAATTGGTACCAAAATTTGACCAGTTTTATTTCTATATAACATCTAATTTTTGGCCAAAATTTGAAATTAATTAAGAAGGTTTTTTATGGTTTTTTACGTCGATTTTTTAAACATTTTGTTTAGCACCAATATTGTTCCGCTATACTAGATTCGTAGATAAGAAAAATTTACCCGTTCATCCTTACATCAGTCTTTTGTATTGTGCAAAGTTTGAAGTCAGTCGAATAAGTAGTTTCTCAGGCTGGTTTTTGAACAGTTTATTAGGCCTCTATTTTGTTGCGCTATATTAGATTCTTACCAAAATTTTAACAGTTGTTCCCTATATCTCTGGCGTATAGGGGTATTTCAAGACTGATTTTCTAGACTGACATTTTATTTTGCCATCTTGGATATTTTAACAGTTCATCTCTACATTACAATAGATTGAGGACAGCTGAGTAGTTTTTTACACTAAATTTTTAAAACATTTTCTTAGACCTTAATTTTGTTCCGTCATGTTGAATTTTTATGAAAATGTTCTCTGTAGACCCCTAATTTTTAACCAAAATTTGAAATCAGTTGGGTAGATAGTTTTTTAACTATGCCGCGAACAGATAAACAGACACACAGAAGGACGAACGGAAATGATCAAACCTGTTTTTAGGCATTAAGGGACCCTAAAACGTAAAGATCTGTAAATACCCGAGATCGTGATTTTTTCACGATTACAATATTTCCCTGTTACGAGGGAAGTAAAAATAGTAAGAGTAGTATTAAAAAAAAACAGAAAGAAAGTTTGTACTAAGCAGTGATATTTGATCGTAATAAGTAATAGTGAAAACTCAATAAAATGTTGTAACACATTTGCTGAGTATAGGATTTGAAGAAGTTATAAGATTAAATCAAATTTGAAAAAAACTGGACCTTGAAGATTTCTTTTTTGAAGGCTTTCATCTCCGATGGACACAACAAGGGAAGACATACACCGTTTTTTAAAAATTTAAGTTGCGGTGAGATATTATGATTACATCGTTTTGTCATCGACAGTAATTATCTTACCGCCACTTCAATTTTTTAAAAACCCTGTATTTCTTCATATACTGTGGACACTATGGCAGAGAGTATCCAGCCTAGTGAGTGCAACAGAGAACAGACGTATACATACCTCAAACATTTCGAAAAGAAAATTTTCAAGGTACGGTTTTTCAAATTTGATTTAAACTTATAAAATTTTCTACACAGCCTCTTTTCAATTCCTGACTGTCCGATCCAGTATGTGAAACAGACGTACACGTATCTCATACACTTCAAAGAGAAAAACAGGTCCTTTCTTTTAAATTTTAATTTTATCTTATAAAAGATGCTACACACTTTCTATTGCTTAGCCGAATGTCCCACACAGTAATTGTAAGCGCCCCAATGTGCTAATAACACAACCGCATAATCATTGAATGCTAAATTGGCCCAGGCACATTACCATTATTTGGATTACTTTATTTAATGTCAAGTTTTGATCTCGAAATGAAATGAAATATTTAAACATTCCATTTTATTTTAAGAAGGTTCTCTTTGTATGTAACTATCTGCTGTACTTCTTTTTTATTTTAGTCCAAACTATTATTCCACCCTAATTTCTAGGTTTTTTAAAATATTTTAGTAAACTATGTTCTATCTATATCATATTCTTGCTTTTGTATTTTATTTTATAAATCTGATAACGGTGTGTGATAACCGAAACCGTTCTAGATGCCTCAATATTACTGAAACTAAATTAGGAATATAACAGATTACATATTCCGTTCAGTTATTAGGTTTACGAAAACCTTTTGTTATAGTATATAAATGATTTTTGCCATTTATTTTAAAAATATTAAATATTGTTTTAGATATTATAAAATATTTACTGTTAAAGTTAACCATATATGTTAAATAATTTGTTATAATTAAAATTACTGATTTTCTATAAGTAAATATTATTCCTCAATTATTTTAAGGAAATCAATTGTTAAATCCGCCTTTTTTTGTTGCGGTGTGTGCTTGTTAGATATTTTGAAATAAACATAAAATTTAGCAAATAATGTATTGTTTTTTTTGTTATTTCTAGTATCCGCTTCGCCCGGGGACAATATTCATATTCATGTAACTCCAAGACTGTCTAGACGTAAGATATTTCAGTATTTTGTGTGCAATTGTGCTATTTTGTAGCAAAAATAACTTATTTTGCATGACCTGTTGTGTTTTTATGCCAAAAAATCGATAACTTTATGCACTTTAGTCTGTGGGCAATTAGTATTCTAATAGCAAACTGTTTGATGGTTTTAAGGTTTTTGTTTAATCTGTTTGTACTATGCTTAACAGGACGGGCCAGTTTCAGACCGGGATGCTAACTAAGGAGCTAATTTTAACCATGCATTTAAGCTTAAAATCAAAAAATTTAAGGTTTTCCAAAAATTGTTAGTAACAACGAAGTAGCTACAACATACTGAATTGATGCATATATAATATCTGACAATGGAATATCCTAACTAATATTCACTTGTAGGACTTGCATATTGTCTCTCCTACAAGAGCATCGAATTTACAAGCAACGTGTGAGTGGTTTTTACAGATAAATTACACATAAAATTACATAAAAGTAAGATCTATCTAAATCTAAGGACAGGCATGTACGTTGATAGATTTATTAACTACTCGTCAAAACCAAAACCAAGAACCGCTAATCCTTCAACGTCTACACTTTTCGCCTTATCTGGCTTTAACATACATTCCCGAACAAGGGCGTACGATCCAGGTGGCGTTTATCCCCATACGAGATAGCTAGAGATTTTAGCAAGACGGTAGATGGACTCCGGCAATGGGGAGGGGGGGTGTTGAAATCACCAACACAATATTTTTACATGTTGTCACCTTGTAGAAAATTAAGAAGGAAAAAAACAATCAACAAGGTTCTCACCTTGACCTTTTTCCTGCAACATAATTCAAGAAAACCACCATCTGACAAAAAATATATATTTTTGTCTAACAAAGCTGAATGGCATATTTAAGTAGAATGAACCTCTCTAAATACATAAATGGCCAGCAAAAAGTCGTAACACGTAAGGTTTCCTTGTTACAATAAATAAAGTACATCCTAAACAATTATTTAATATTTATTTGAAAATACTTTTATTAATTTTTTTAACCTTATACATCGACTATAATTTATATGGAGTTAACATCTTACATCTTATATACAAAAACATCAACATTAAATTAATTGTTTCCTTTTATAGGGGTAACATTTTCTTTCTTAAAAATCCAACAGTAGTCAACTATCATAGCAGGACCGCATCGTCCTTGGTACCGAATTTTCATTGTCTTAATATCACATTGTCACTTTGCTCTTCACTAAGTTCTCGGAAAAAAAAAACATAAATGGGAATGAAGAAAGTAAATTTTCAGTAACATTCGACAACCAAGCGATTGGTGAGAGTAAAAAAGTTAATTAACTAGTTTGTAGTTTTCACTAATATTATTGCCTAAAAATCCCCTTACTAAACTTTAAATGAATTCCAAACTCTAAGTTATTGCTTGGTGAGCTTTTCCAAAAAATGCACATCGTACATCAATTTTCTAATTTGTAAACCAATAAAAATGCCTTTAAGTTTGCCACCACTTTAATGAGGAAAGAGTTATCTAGCTACTCTCTTTATTTAAAGCTTTTATAGAGCTTTTTATAAGTCCAAGTTTTGTGTGAAAAGGTCTACAAAAGGCATCTATTTAACATTTTCACACGACTGTCCCACAAAGAAAACAGCAATATTTTGTGAAACCCCTTGTGTACGGGTTGTAGTTAATTATTTCTAAAATCGTATGAATATTTTCATAGTTTTTCTTCCTCGTCAATGAGTGAGCAACTGGTATAGATAGTTTTAAATTTCCAATATGTAGTAATACAGCTTTTAAGCTGTATTTCGCCGAGTCTATAAATAAGGCCCACTTACAGGGAGAATGCTCGATATTGAGTTCCTGCATTAAACCATCAATATCAGTACTCGCGCATAATGAATTTTCCATTTTGTAAAAGCAAAGAGCGTTGCATTTCTTTTCCTGAATGTTATAATTTTTGTTTATTTGGCTAGTAAGTTCCATTCTTTGAGATGGGAATCGAGAAGTTCCGCATTTTTCTTTGACATGCTGCCTAACGATGTGTTATTATCTCCCAAAGCAATATCTTGCCATCTAAGGGCACGGTCGGTACGTGAAAGTCTGCACTATGAGGAACGGATCTTATGGCAGAAGGCAAATTCGGATATTCGATTTTTTTGCTTTTGTTTTTTGGAATAACACTCAGTGCTTGTTTTGCAAAACAAGCAATCGTTAGTGGGTTCAACCCAGAGCATGGAACAGCAAAATGATACTATTTCTTTTCCCTTTCATCCACTGTACCAATAATATACTGCAGTTTGGGGAGGAGGGTCAAAACCAATTTTTTTACCATAATATATATGCGATATACAATATTTGCATTTTCGAGGGTGAGGGCAAGAGCTGCCCCTCTGGGTGCCCATGTGCTGCTTACATGGGCTCCGTGTGACTGCTTGTCTTGATCTCAGATTAAATATAGAAAATACGCATGCTTTTTTGCATTTTCAGAAAATGGCTTTACAACAAATTCCCCACAAAAACAGAACTTCTCAGGTGAAGTTTTGCAACTGCGTTACATATACGATTGAGAAAACACAATACAACCACTCAATTCCAATGTCAAAGGAAGACTGAATAAGACCAATTTTGAAAATATGCCATGTTAAGTACATTATACAATATACGAGGAAGGTATTAGCATTTTAAAAATAGTAGTTTGAACTGTGTTACAAAAATCATTTGAATTATCACTTGACAATAATTGGGCTTAAACCCCCTAAACCACCCTTATATAAGGCCCTGGATTTTAGAGCTTCTTTTAAAAGCGGTGAAGAACGTATGCCTAAATAAAAAATTTCGCATAGGATAGAAATCATATGCATCCATACCAACATGTATAAAGGACTGCTATGTCGATGGGGATAGTTTTTCTTACTCTAGTCGGTGTGCTAGAAAGGAGTAGACCTCTACTCCAAGGAAACAGCTCTGGGTACTCTTGGGCATCGAATATCAGGTAAAAGCACCACCTACGACTTTACTAATGACGTTGTTGAAAGATTTGCGTGGATATTACTGTAATTAGGTTGGTCCGCGTCATCCTCGAGCGGGAATCAAGATCTATCATAATCATCTAAACTCTTCGGGTTTTGGCCCTGCGAGGCCACTTAAGAACAGCATCAAACTCATTTGAAAAGCAAGTTTCTGTCACATAAATGAGAATTTTAATTTTCTCTTCCATCGAAGAATTGATTTTGCACTGTCTTTGGCTCTAGAGCTTACCGCTTTAAGACACAAGACACAACAAGCTCATATGCGGAGAGATCCAAATCATTGAAAATATTCTTGATTATTTCAAATGTTTAATGAACTTGTTAGAAGTTAGAATGTAAGCCCATTTAAGGAGCTTTTTGATTTAGCTAGACCCTACGCAAATAAAAAAGAAAGTCAAAAATTAACAAAAATTAATTTTTTGCCAAACTCTGTCAAAACATAGTAGATAGAACAAATACGTAAATGTAAAAAACGAAGTTGAGGAAATCCCGATTAAAAAGGGTCTTTACAATTTTATCCCAAATATAATAGTTTCTGTCTGAAGGCGAAATCCTTGGCTACAGTTTGTGGCAATTAGTTAGTACTTCTGTAAACTTTCAAAAGTTGGACAAAAATGTTTTTGTTTGCCTAATATTTTCACTGTTTTACAGAATTATCCTTCTTCTGTAAGGAGGCACATCTCTATTTTTAGGTATTGAGGAGGACTCTACCTGCACGGAGTGTCAGAAGCAGGAGGAAACTCCACTCCACTTCCTGTGCAGGTATGAAGCACAAGCAAGACTATGCCAGGTTATTTTTGGACTATGGTCTTGCATAGGGATGCAGTCAAGGAACTATCTTGGAAAGATATCCAGACCTATATAAGGACAGGTAGATTTAAGGATGGAAACCTGGTGGCGGGTGGTGGCTGAGGGAGGGTCTGAGGTACACTGAAATGGTCTCATAGGCCTACCAGTCAGGTCTTTAGACCTCCCCTCAACTAGTACTACTACTACACATTTATAAAATAATTTTTTATTCAGTGTCTGTATGATATTATCTTCCTTAAAGGACTTTTATTGCATAATTAACTACACATAATTACTACCTTTGATCATCTTGCTTTATGGTACTTTCCGCTTTTTCCGAAAATCTCATGTTCAGCAGCAAATAAAAACCTCAGTCGTCGCTTCACATTCAGTCATTGGAAACCTTGAAATGTCATATGTTTTTCACGTTTTTAGGAATGTTAAATATTCTTCACGGACTTTTTTCTTTAAATCATTTTCTTCTTTTTTCTCTTTATTGCATTTTTTATATCAATCATAACCTTTTCATTTATTATATTGTACAGAAACACAAAATGCTGCAGCAGTTTTCAAAAATGCATAGTACAATATTTTCGCCGCTGGTGTTACATGCATCCTTGCAGTACCTGTTTCCATTGAATCGAAACTAGTATTAAACGGCCATGTCGAATGAATGAAACAACTATAGGTTTCAAATAGTTTTTATGGTCATTTTTCGCATATATATATATATATATATATATATATATATATATATATATATATATATATATAGATATGATTTTCCCATACATAATACGTGAGCAGAAAAAAGCACAATTAACACTAATCAATCCCATGTTAATACTCCCCTTAGCCTTCTTAGCAGAAAGACTTGAATGATAAGTTAAATTTATGTCACCCCCATAGTTAAGATTACTCTCAATATTTATCCCAAGTACTTTTACACTCTCCCCAAAATTAACCCTAGGGTTACTTGGTATCACAATCCTTTGGGTTTGCTCTCTGTTTATTCAATGTCAAACCATTTTGGCATTTTGTTGAAGAACACTCGTTTTATTATTTAGGATAAGAGGATCAGTAGTAACTACAATAAAACTGAGGTTATCCGCATAAAAGATTCAACATTCTGGAAGAAGATAGTAATATAGATTAATGTACAGTGTTAAAAGGATGGGTCCTATAAACTGAACTTTGATGAACACCATTTGACCTCCCTGAAAGATAACTGATCTGCGGACTGTTCAACATACTGAGTCCTATTCACAAACACAATCTAAAGAAATTAAGTGCTGATACTCAAAAGCCAAGAAATATTTCATCTTCCACAGAAGCCTCTCATAGTCAACACGGTCAAAGGCCTTGCCGAGGTCATACAAAGTTACTCCCATACGTATGCTCTCCTCAAAGTCCGCAACTATGTTGTCCACTAAGGTTGAAACTGCATCCACAGTATATCACCCTGCTCTAAATCCAAATTGGGAGCCATTAATGATATTATTTTTTTCTAAATAACTTATTCTTGTTACCAATAGTTTTAATAACATATCAAGTATTTTTCCAAATATTGGTAACATAGAAATTGGACTAACCCGTCAATCAAAATCTTACTTTTTTTTTAAATAGGAGCTACTCTAGTGATCTTAAAGCAGTCCGATAAAATACCTTGCTCAATACATTTAATACATACATTGAGTTTTCATAATGACTTCACTATTTAATCCACATATGTCAGCAGCAGTAGAGAGTTTTAATGTGTAATGTAGGTGAATATGGGTTAAAACTATCAAAATTATGGAACACCTGTTTGCTCGCACAATGTCTGATACGCATATTTGCTCGCACAATGTCTGATACCAAGATGTCCTGTGCCAAAATGTCTTGCTACCTGCTTCATGTATTATTGTGTTTTAACTAATTTTATGATATAACCTATTTTAGTTAATATTCTGTATTTGGTTAGTAATTATTATTTTTGTTTGGATTTTTGGCCAATAATAGTCTTATTAACTTATGACCATTATTATTGTTTTCAATTTTAAGACATAGTATTTTTTCAGGTATTGCTCATTCTTGGGTTCTATGAAACAGAAGAATAGATACTTATACATAAGAAAAAAATTATTGCTATTTTATATTTAATTTTCAATTATTTTAGTTGTTTCAATAAATTGCTCATCAATGTACACAATTTGTAACATAGCTGATTTCTTATTTTTTAAGTTAAATGTAAATATTGTACTTATTATTTATTTTTAATTAAATGCTTATTTTGATAATATAAATGTGTTTCATTTTAATTATGCCACACTGTATAATTATCACACTTTTTTGTAGTGATGAGTCCATATGAACAAGATAATGAAATATTAAATAAATAAATATATAATTCCATAACAGATGTCTTAGTTCTACTTAATTCATTAAGTAAATAAACATATAAGATTTATCTTAATCTCAAAACTATACAAGAATTAAACATACAATATTCAAAATAGTATTGTTAAACTGCTGTCCCTCTTTCCAAATTCTGTTTAATCTCTGCAGTGTGTTCCCCATAAAATCGATCGAGCTTCTTGTTAAATTTAGCATTCCTTTCATTGATATAATCAATATCCGCATCATCATTGTGCATTCTTCTTCTGGAGTATTTGTTCCTTTTGGCAATTTGGTCTTCAACGCTCTTCACAAGATTATCTACAGCTTCAGGTCGGTCTTGGTGTAACCCATGGACTATAGTATTTGGCCCTGCATAGAAAGCATCCCCATACTTTTCTCTTTGTTCTTCATATCGTTCCATGTCTTTTGGAGCCATATTTTTCACTAATCTGAAAAAAAAAATCCATTGTAATTGATACTTCATTCTTGGGAATAGAAAATAGTAAAAAATGGATTCTTTATCAGGCATGTCCTTAAACTAAGTTCTGAGCATATGTTTTAAACTATTTCCGCGGTTAAAGCAAATCTCATCTTAAAAGCTTTATTACTAAATAAGAAGAACCTGAAAGTTTAATGATTCATATTATACAAAACCTGACTACTTGTCAATGCTTACAACTACTTTACAAAGTTTGTTAACAGCAATAAAAATAAAAGATCAGGTATACTCACTTAAAGAATGACTGTGAATATCTTAATATAAATAGTGAATATGTTGAGAATTAGTTTAAGATTAATATAAGTAAAAATAAAAAATTGAAACTAAATGTTTTTGTAACCAATCGGATCTCAGAACTTAATTTGTAAACATGCCTTACACAATTGTAATAATAGACACAAAAAATGCCTAAATAACAGGTACCTGTTGTATTGTCTGTAAGTAGCAGCTTCAAAATCTGAAAAACCCTGATCAGGGTTTTTCTTTTTCTTCTTTTTTTCTAGCCGTTCAGCTTCAACAGCTGTTACATTTAATAATTTCATTCGGTCATAGTCTTCACCTGAAAATAAATACACATTGCTTGAAAAAATTCATAAAAAACAATTTTTTTCTCAATGCTGAAATTTTCAGTATTTAAAGAAGGAAGGGTCTTTTCGAACTACCAATAATCCCTACATCTATATATATGTAATATTTAAAAATGCAAGTTTATTTCACTCACTCATAAATTTCTTAATTGTAAACTGATCAAGGCAATTTTTTTAATAAGCATTTAATTCTGTAATTAAGAGCAGATAAAATATTGCCTCAATAGAGTTCTTATATATAACATTGCGGAGGCAGTATGTATAAAATGGTCGAGTAGCAAATTGGCATTTTAAGAAAACTCTATCTTTGAAGTGTCTTAGGAACGGACACTACCCCAGATACATATGAAATTTTTCAAATTTAGTAGAAACCAGGGGTAATTTAATTTTTCTTTAAAACAATGTAAGCCATTATACCAATTTTTCCTGTAAAGAGATAATGTGATATGCAAAGCTCACAAATAGCAATGTTGCCACATTGCAAAATTTTCCTTTGTTATTGTCAATTAAACATACTTTATTCTTCAATTCCTAATATCCGTTTAATTATAATAGCAAAATTTTAGAACACAGAATTTTTACTTTGTCAGGTTATATGAATAACCAGCATTTTTTAAACAAAGGAACAGTATTATTGTTTATGTATCAGCTGTGTTACTACTGGCTGTTTTTTATAATTTTTCCTTGATAGCTAACTATTAATTGTAGCTAAGTTTAGAAGCTTAATTTGACAAGTTATTGGTACACATACTTCATTACCAAGTTCTAATTTTTATTTGTAACATTTACATGGATTAAGATCCAAAACAATAATTTTTAAATTTATTCTATCGTAGAAGAAAAAATATTTCTCCTAGACTATCAAAAATGATCAAGAGACAGATGCGTGCAGAAGTTAATACACAATAAAATTGTGCCCATTTAAGATTAGCTTTGAAGTATAGCAAAACATGGGTCAAAATCAGTGTAATTTTAAGCACATCAAATCATCTCCTCAACTAATTTTTAAGTTGTTTATATACATGTAATTATTTCAGAAATAGTCCACATGTGTGGTACAAAAAAATCTGTCTAAATAATTTATATATTATTTAACAAAACGATTTTGAGTATGAAGTCATCCTTAATACTACTACTTGACTACTTGTCAGTAAAAAACAAGCAGAAAAATCAAAACAATCAATCAAATGAGAACACAAAATTTACATTTTAAATTTCTTGCGCTGCAAAAGCAGCAGTCTTTTATGAAGGTATGATGAAACATATCATTAACTAGAGTTCGTAACTTCAACAAATATCCACCACAATAGAATAAAACATTTTCACAATTACAATAGTATCCCTATTTTACCTATATTATATCAATAACATATGGGCTGTTATAACAAAGAAAAGAGAACTAAAAAATCAATTCAACTTTTAAATAGGATCAGCAAGTTACTTTTGAAGCTTAACCTGAATCAGCATCTCACAGCTGACCACTATCAATTTCTGCCTGCATGTTGTATGTGCACCCAGCACACAAACTGCTTATTGCTGTCACACAAAAAAGATGAACGACTTTGCCAGGCGTCAATCATACTGAGTGACTATTATTTACAAGTCTATTCAGAAGAACAAAAATTGCTTTAATCATGTTTAAGTCAAATCACAGGTTATTTCTAAAATAGTAAGGTAATGATTGTGATTTTAAAGTTGCAGTGCTTAAATCAAAAGTAATTCTTTTTTGCTCATCTCTACGTCCATCAAGTTACCTTGAGTGACTTAGAAATTGTATTATATATGATCAATAATCTGATTTCTTAATAAGAAAGTATAACCAATATCAACAGAATTATCTGGTACTACACTGACCAGGACAATGTTTACCTATTTTAGCAGCCTCCTCCCGTTCCTTCTGATCATTTAAAATCCATTCAGCTTTTCGTTTTCTGGCTTCCCAATTTTGTGGCATCTTATTTCTTGCATCTTCTGCTACTACCTCTTGATGGTTATGGGTTCGCGCCTCGTTTCTTAATCTGTGAAGGTCCCTTAGCCTCTTCATTCTTTCTGCTTGTTGTTCTGCAAATGATTTTTTCTCACCCGACTCCGAACTCATCTTAATAAGAAGCTCGAACTTAACTGTTTTACTTTTCCCTGTTTTTCAGAAATGAATTAACACATACAAATTAAAATTTTTATATTGTAATATTGAATATTTCCTTATTACTATTTACTATCTTTACTTAGTTGACGTTGACAATTGACATCTGCCATTGACTCAATCCTTCATGACTTGTCAAAAAAGGAGCGGCTAAATCCGTTTCTCCGGGATACGATTTGCCAGCTCATTCAGGTAGTGACTAGGAAGTTGTCTGTAATCATTGTCTAGACACTGTTTTATAATGCTGTGAATACTCTGACTTGAATTCTAATAGGATATTTTGCCTGGTTAGATTCTTTATGTGCTAAAGCAGTTGAAGTGAGAACCAATTTCATTTATATACTGTACATTATTTATATTATTTTGTATTCTGCCACGAATGCACATTCAATTTATTCTAATAAAAAATTAGAAAAAATTGAAGTTTGTGGTATTTATTATGGTTAAGAAATCTGTTTAATATTTGTATAATTTTTTGTTTAAATACATACCAAGGTTTATCTCTCTAGAAACCTTGGTTAGCCCAAACATATCAAAATGTGGCCATGTGGGAGCTAAGTACTGAAAAAAAATGCCTTTTTACATAGGAAAATATATAGATTTTACACTAGAAACCGTTTTCTATACTGAAAATCTAATTACCTACATAAACATAAACACAGGATACTAGTCATTTGTCACTTAAAAATATATAGGTGTTAACTTAAACGGCTTTTATTCAAATTCACTTTTAGCAAAGAAAAACAAACGTAACATAAAATTTGAGCGAAAATTTTTCTGGTTCGTCGGCATTGTGTGAAGTGTCCGGTTTATCCGGTCGGTTCGTTGCGCGGCGATACCGTCTTTTGAGCGGATAATCAATAGGCTTTGATCTCGGCGAACCATTCGTCCGAAATTAATCTTTTGTTTTTTGTGTATTTTCAAACATTGAAAGGCAGGAAATAAAAATTGATGAATAGTGTGTATGAAATATTCGTCAATCCATTGATTCGTCTATTTATACGTTCATATGAATGGACCAAACGATTACGAATGAACGAAACGTATGGACGAATTGAACCGGTTGTGAGTACCGGCCTAACAGTGACTAGACTGTGATAAGCGAAGGCGTTCGTTGTGTGAGGTGTGGACATACAGCATACAGGCGAAAAGAACAATGGTTGGACAATGAATTCATATACACAGGTAAAGCCCGCTACTCACTATTAATTTATTCGATTCGTCCATTCATATGAATGAACGAATGGGCGGATTAACCAATGGACGCACATTTCATCCACACTATTTATCAATTTTTATTTAATATGTTTATGTAGATTTCATGTGTTCAATGTGTGAAAATACATAAAATGCAGAAAAAATTTAATTCGGACGAATTGTTCGTCGAGATCAAACCCTACTTGATTACACGCCCAAAAAACGGAAAATGCGCGCAATGAAACGGACGGTAGAACCAGACCCTCCACACTATGGGGACGAATGACCCAATAGTGAATAGCGGGCTTTAGGCTATAAAAATAAAATGCTTATCCGATATAAAAATTGAATTGATTTTTATTTCTCTGTTCTTCGTATAACAGCCCATATATTATTATTATATTATTGATATAATATAGGCTACATAGGGATACTATTGTAATTGCAAAAAGGTGTTAATATCTTGTTGATGATAATTGTTGACGTTACGAACCCTCTAGTTAATTATATGTTCCATCATACCTTCGTAAAAGACTGCTGCTTTTGCAGCGGAAATAATTTAAAATGTGAATTTTGTGTTTGTCAGGATTTGTATATGTCTTTTTTTATATGTTATAAAGTGTTAATTTCACTGATTAATTTGACTTTTCTGTTTGTTTTGTACTAACGAGTAGTAGCACTAAGGATAACTTCTTAGTCGAAATTGTTATGCTAAATAATATACAAATTATACAGACAGAATTTTTTGTTCCATTATACCACAAATTTATGTAAAAAACGGACTGTTTTTGAAATATTTACAGTATATAAACAACTTAAAAATCACTTATAAGATCGTATCACAGTTGTACCTGTATCTCAACCATTGGCTTTCAATGGTAAAGATATTGGCTTTATAAACCAATGGTATCTAAAGCCAATGGCTCAACTCTAGGCACCACCGGTCCACTAAATATCAAACCAATTCGTGACTGTGGAATATAAACAAAGGCTGTTATGTTTTTGGTGGGAGGTTTTCTATAACATTTTCGGGTGTGTAGCAAAAAAGATACTGAGTTTTATTTTAATAAAAATAATGCAATTTTTTTTTAAAGGTGCCCAAGGATTTCTCATAAAAAATAATTTGAAAAATGGAATATGTGGACTAAGAAACCATTGTTTTTGGGATTAGAACTTGTCCAATTAAAATTAGTATCCGACGTTCCGCTTTCTATTTTACGAGGCAACTTCAGAGATCTTTACTCTACAAGATCGGAGAGATTCGGGCCGGATTTTATACACGCCCTATACCCTGACCCTGTGTTAAGATCGTGTTCCACGTGTAATGTAGACCGTAAAAACATCTCTATTAAAGTTTTTTTGTATGTTTATAAATTTCAATAAATTCTCTAATTTTTCGTTTGTAAAATCCTGGAATCTAAGCTAGAACTTTGGTTTCTTTTTTATTTATAATATGGTAGGTGGTATGCTGGTGTTCAGCTACAGCAATTTCCGTTATATCAGACGTTTTGAAAAATAATAATCTTGATATTACACACGTTGATATACAACTACCGTTGTATTTAATCTATCTGTTGATGGTTGTTATTTTTTTAACAAACCTGAAAATATTTTGATACTCCTAAAAAGTAGGTCTTTATTCCCGTAACACAGGCGTCAATCTGCATTTTAATAAATGAAGTAAACAAAGTTCGTTCACTATCTGGTGTGCGGGATTTAGGTGACTTATTTAATGGGGATACCTTATTAGCTAAAAGCCCGCGAATATTAAATTTTATTTTAGCCATCAACAACGTCTTGTTTATGTTCGGTGATATGGTCTACGGCTTAAATAAAAATTTTATAGGCAAACCTGGACTAACCTAATGGGAGGGATTCACCTAACAGTAAAGATTTAAAAAATCATTGTTTTAATATAGATACACTTTTTACATCACTTAAAAAAAGACCTGCCAGAGCTAACCAAACTAGGCCTACATACAGAATTATAGATTTTTTTAATAAAAGACCTAAGAAAAGTCATTGCCTGAACCAGGATTCGGTCACACATCCTTCGGAATTCTAGTACAGTATCACTGCGCTATAAAGCTTCACACCGAGAACTTAACAAACCTAACTCCAAACCTAGCTCCGCCTAAATGAACCTATATTACTGAAATGTATTGGCCAATACGTCACGTGATCCACAATAAGCCGATGCCTTCTAGTTCTATGATACAAGTCTAATCTTGCAACTGGTGTAATATGTGTAAGCTACGTTGTTGTTATTTTGCTCCATAGGTAGATAGGGCATTTGCTTTGCTCTGCGATTAAGTGCTATCAGCTATCTCCGTCAGTTGATGTTTGTTTTCAGTTTTTTTTTCAGAATCTCTAACCGTACTGTGTTTTTGGTTAACCCTGGGTAGGTCATTTTTGGGGTGATATAATAAAATTGTATTTATAATAAAACAATACGTGACAACGTTACTTTTACTTTAATGAAAATGTAACACCTCGGTTGCCAAAGTAATGGCCTACAAAATATTATCATTGAGGGGGAACTGCACGCAGTAATATAGATCATTTGCAAGCCTTCCGCCGCTGCAATATTATGTTAAAACTATAAGAGATATGTATTAGCTTCAATGTGATTTTAATAGGGAAATAAGTATAGTTGGGTGCTAAATGCCAATTTTTGTGAAAAAATCAAATCTAGAGATATAAAGTAAAAGTAGATTTGTCCATTTTCGACCATTTTTCGACCAATTTTTGACGCACATGCCTTCGCATATAATTTTTTTTCCACAAAATGGCTCTTTACCGCCTTACATTGATCCTTTGTCTACGTAACTGCAAAATTTGAAATGGTAAATCGGACTCATGTCTTTGTATTTCTGCAGCGCGTGAACCTTTTCGAACCCATTTTTAACCGAAATGTAATTTAAATTACCTATACATAACACATTTTTTGAGGTCGGACGTGCAGGAAGTTTTTTTTACTTACTTTCAACTCAGCTAGACCTTGTCGCTGGTTTTTCACTTTTTGCGTGCAGTTCTCCCTTAAGGTGTTTTACTTGGGAATTATAACTATCCATAGTTTCCGATAATAAAGGACTACCGATAGTATCCGAACGCTACGGTGGAGAGGCTCCAATCTTCTTTTAGGATAGGACGGGCAATTCATGGTGCTTTGGAGCAAACTTCATTTCCTTCAACAAAAACAATTCTGTGAAGATGGCTGAAAAATTAACAAATTCTATACAGAACGAAAAATGTCCAATAAAAGATGGAAATAAACAATGGGTTAAATTGAACGTAGGTGGAACGTATTTTCTAACCACAAAGACAACATTAGCTAAAGATCCAAACTCGTTTTTATACAGGCTTGTCCAAGAAGATAGCGATTTAGAAACAGACAAAGTAAGATATGTTTGGGTTTCCTTTTAGAGGTTTTGAAATTGTATTTATAGCTTATTGTCAAGAACGACCTCTGCGTGTATAAACTGCCTGCTTGATTACAACTGGGACTTAAAAGAATTAGAAAAATATTGTTAAAAAATCAGATCTAATAGTTTGAGCCTGTTAGCTAATTTTGATTGATTAAATACTTAGTTTCAGGTATGGCAGGTACAGGTTTTTTCAAACCTAGTTTTTTTTAAAAAAACTGAAATTTAAAAAATTAGGTTTTTTAAACAGAATTAATGAATTATATTCTTTTAAATTCCTTTAAGATGTTTAAAACAAACTTAGTTCTTAATTAGTGAATAATTGATGGATGAAAATTATTACCCATTAGTACAAAAAATGGGCATTACAAGTTTTTTCGATGGCCACCTCCAGCTCTTCCTCTGAGGATAATCTTTCTACATTTGAGTTTATTCACCCGAACTTAGGAAACCAACTTTCTACTGAAAGGGTAGAAAAATTAGTTTACATAAAAATGAATGTAAGCATTCTTTCAAAAGGATGCATTGAAGAAAGTGACACTGCCCTCAGTAATCACAGCAAAGTTGAGACTAACTAGATAACTAGAAAAAGAATAGAAATATTTTTTATTTTTTATAGTTTATGTTTATGAGTTATTTTGATTTTTATTTTTTGTTTTGTTATTTTCTGTTGGTGTGCTACACATTAAAGGCACGGGTACCTGAAAGTTCCCACTCTGTGTTGTATTATACAATTATTATAGGTAAGAGGTACCTAGATCCAGTACTACTTACAGTTCTACATATCTCATAATATTGAGTATTCTTTATAATATATAAAAAACCTTAAAAAACCTATATAAACCTAAAAAAAACTAAAGATGCTTTGAAATATAAAACAACCTTAAAACCTAAAAAAAAAATTTTAAATCCTAGATTTTATCCAACCCTACTTAGTGTTATAATCTAAAGTATGTATTTTTTTAAAACTAAGATGAATTAATTAAGATTACATTCTGGGTTCTCATTTTGCCTTTTATTTTCAATGTGTGTCTACTACTGTCAGTTCTTTTGATTTCTTGCTTGTAAATGAAGGAATCTTTTTTGCTTATTAATAGCTTAAATTGCTGGTACTAAACTTTATCGCAAGTTATGTACTTGCTATCAGATGAATGAAATAGCTCTTAGGAGGATGTGAACAACATTACTAATTTTCATGAAGAGTGAAATTCTACATTAAGTAAGACATTATCATCAAGCGTTTCAAATATGGGAGTTGATTGTAGGTCCTCCACTAAAGTCGCACAAGTCCAGGGCTGTCTAGTTCTTGCTCCAAAATCTAAATTTAGATGAGGGGTTTTGTCTTATATTTTGGTTATTAGGTCTAGGACTTGTCAGTTTCTTACACCAATCAGTTGATGAAACTTTATATTATAGATACCAGCTAAAAAGTTAATTTGATAGAAAAATGGACTTGATGGTTTTTATTCCAAGGTTAGGTTTTTATTCCAAGGTCTTTAATTGTCAAAAATGTAATCGGATGGTATTTCTTCAGCTCTTGAAGATTTCCAATAAAAATTTGGACAAATATTTAAGAATACTGAATATTGATGGTTATTGTTAAAAATCATGATCTTATATTGGAAAAGGTATTTAAAATAGCCTGAGAAGCAAACATAAGCTTAGTTAAACCAGATAGATATAATCATAACTATTTTAAATATAAATTAATAACTAATAAGTATAAACAATATGATTACCTAGATGTGACTAATAGATCTAGAAATTACAGACTCTGATTAAATATCAGAAATGTGATTGAACAAAATTATCGCAACTTATTCAAATCAAAAGAAATATATAGTTTGGATAGAACTTAAGTTATAGTTCCAAGGAAAATCTTTTTTTTTTCAAATCAGATACTTCTACAAATAATCAAAGTACGTCAACTAACAAAAATTCTAGTCCAAAAAACCTATGGTTTCTAAATCAGGATGTCTTATAAAATGCCCCGGATTGTTTAAAATGGGATATGTCAGTCTATTTAATAAAATTTATTGTACTTTAACATGGTAATATATAATTTAAAGTACCTATACTTAGCGAAAGGTTACTATAATTTTTTTGAGTTAATTAAAGTTGTTTGTCTTCTAAACCATGTTTTTTATTAAAACATTACATGTTCCAATTTAAAATATCGACCCAGAGCTGAAAGCCACCTATTTTTTTTTCTTTATTCTGACCAGAAATATTGTCAGATTTATTACTACATATATTTATTATTAATTAGAATATTGGTGTAAAATCAAATATCGAGCTTTTTCTGCCAGTTTATCATAAGTGACCAAAAAGAAAATTTTCAGGAAAATTTGTTGCCTTATATTTTCTTAAAAGGTACAAATTAGTAGCGAGATTAATTTTTTATATTTAACATATATGGTTTGTGTAATTTTAGTTAACAAATGGAAAACTTTATTGTTATCGATTTTAGCAAAAGAGTTTGGCTACAAAAATTTTCCACATACTATGCAAGGTGTGCAGAAAGTTTGTAAATATAAGTGGGCATAATGAAAAAGTGTGAAATGAAAATTTTAGAGATAGATAGTCAATTAAAAAGTGTAAAACATATGATAAAAAGTAATTTAAAACTATTTAATGACAAATGGGTAAAATATTGCAAATTATGCAATGGTTTACATATTCACAATTAATTTTTACTGAAAAAATAACTTAAATGACAACTTTCATTTTTTTTTGTGAACTCCCATTTTTGTAGTTGTTTTTTCTTGAAACATATGTTTTTATTAAACGAATCCCGTTTTTTGAAATAAGAAACACTTTTTATTTGCCAAGGTCGACGTTTTATTTATTTATTTAGGTTTAAAACATTATATAGAGACTAAATATACTCAGGATAGACTATAATTGAAAGGGGGAGATGACCCTCCCAATATTTTATCCTGTTGCCCAAATACTATATTTTAATGCTATTATTATAAGCAGCTCTGTCGACAACTTTTTCTTACTGCCTTAAGCCGTCAAGACAGAACATCTTTTTTAGTCATCAGGATTCATATGTTAAACATTTTATATTTTTATGTGAGTGAATGAGTAATATGTTGCCAAAGTGACAAATCTGTTGAGAAGATTTTGATAGTCCCCCCTCAATATTTTTCCTTCAGTCCTTCCCTGAATATATTATTACTTACATCTATCCTAATATAGCTCTATTGGCTAAAGTCTTAATCCTGCTTTGAGTTAAACTAAAAAAAAATCTAAATTTTCACATTTATTTACATTAGCTGACATTCTGTTCACCAGACTATAAAATGAGTAAGTATTAGGTTTGATAGTTTGGTATATGAAGAAAAGTTTGACAATAGTCTGGTAATTGGACACATGAATTTTAAAATGCTCAATGTATTCTGGGCTCTCATTGAAACTGTTGAGCACATTAAAAACAAAGTAGACATCAGTACTCACTTCGATAGGAAAAATATCAAGGTAGGACATAGTATATATATATATATATATATATATATATATATATATATTTTAGTTAAAAATTCTTGGGTACTGGTTTATTTTCTTAAAAGAATTATTTATTTCCTTAACGTTTCGCGCTTCATAGAGAGCTTTTTCAGAAGGATATTATTGGCCTACAATAAATACAAAACTATAAAACATACCTTACCATGATTTTAAAATTAATTTTAAACTGGAGTTTTAAAAATTGTAACGTCCTATTTCAACATTTTAGTGTGTCAATTTGTGTTCTATCTAGACATGGTTTAAGAAAGCGCAAAAAAAATATATATATATAATACATATATATATATATATATATATATATATATATATATAAGTAGAAAATATATAACACGGTTAGAACCAGTATATAGCAGAAAATGGATTATTTGGGATGTCCGCTAAAGCAATGGAATTTGGCTAACCATAGACACGTGTTTCTGACTTAAGGTCTTCATATATATTTAGTATTTGTTTCATGGGATATGATCCTCCAATTAAAAATTAAACAACTATTTTTAGGTATTCATGTCTCGTTTTAATAATGTTTCGGCTATAACTGAGCCTTTATCAAATTAGTAAGAAATTTGGAGAACAGACACAGTTTGAAACATATATGGACACAATTACGTTGAAAAACCAATTAAAACTACACCAATCAGACTGGACATTTACTTCAATATCTATTGATCAGATATTGAAGTAAATGTCCAGTCTGATCGGTGTAGTTTTTAATCATTTACTGCAATGTTTATTTGTAGAAAAAAAATAACAGGGAGAGCTGCGACAATAAAATTAGCTCTTGTCCTTTACGAAAAAACTGACAGGAAAAATTCCATATATCCGTTGTTCTTCAATATAATTCAGTGAATCAGTGAAATTAGTCACTTAAACCCTAGTAAAAAGAATTGGCAATATAACTACTGTAAATGCTGAGGGTAAGGAGTGTTAACAATGTGGGTTATTTTAGGATGAGACTGGGGCATACCTAATTGACAGAGATCCAAATTACTTCTCTCCTGTTTTAAATTTTCTTAGGCATGGAAAGTTAGTAATAAATAAAGGCTTAGCTGAAGAGGGTATTTTGGAAGAAGCTGAATTTTATAACATAGCAGAATTAATCACCTTAGTAAAAGAGCGAATAGGACAAAGAAATAATGTTTATGGAAAAGATGGAAAGAAACATGTATATAGAGTTTTACAGTGTCACGAAGATGAATTGACACAAGTAAGCTTTTTAGTTACTGATCTGTAAATTGTATTGCAATTTATTGTACTGATTTTGGTAATTTTTAATGTTTTCAGATGGTCTCTACAATGTCAGATGGTTGGAAGTTTGAGCAATTAATCAGCATAGGTTCGCAGTACAACTATGGACAAGAAGAGCATGCAGAGTTCTTTTGTATAGTAAGTAGAGAATATGGAGTTCCCGAAGGAACCGAAGTTCGAGGGGAACGGGAGGATAGAGCAAAAGTTCTGCAACAAAAGGGTTCAAGGATGTAGATTGTGATAATTAATGTGTAATAGTGTTTGAATTGATGAAGTTCAGATTGCGGCTAACTCGATGAAACTTTTTTTTTACTTTAAATGATATTTGTTGCCACAACTGGTGATTTCCACAAAGAGTCTGCTAAGTATTTAAGAAATTATTAGTAAGGGGACAATTCAAAATATGATAAGGTTTCTTAGGGGCACTTTCAGTAGAAAGTGTTGTAACTATTAGGAGATATATTGTGTCCTTTATTACTTTTTACATGTCATTTATTATATATATATATATATATATATATATATATATATATATATATATATATATATATATATATGTCATTATGTAAAACAAATACAATAAAAAATATTGCCACATAATATTAAATCTTGTTAAGTATTCCTGGTTCTCTATAGAGTGTAAGCTAAAATGTATTTAAAATATAGAATTAAGCAACTGCATTAACACCAACTAAGAAAATTTCTTATAACATTTAGAAGACCATCTTTGTGTTTTATAATTTTTGTTTATAGTTATTCTTTATTGTATTTGTTACTTTATTATTCTTATTTGTAATTAGCCAAGTACTATTAATAAAGATCATACTTTCACTGACATTGTAAGTAGGAGTGTCCAAAAAAATGCGTTAGACTGTGTGTTTAAAGTCTTCAAACTTTTTGTTTATTTATAGATATTACCTTTGCAATATACTTATTTATTTTTAATAATGTTTATTTTCACTATTTTTGATGTGTGTGTTTTTTGATAGAACTATTTAACTTTTTTAAAAATTGTTTTATTATAGTACCTAAACACCAAAATATACATATATCTGTAAGTGTCTAATAAACAATATACACGTGAAAAAGAGGATCAACAGAGTGACACCCATTGTAATCAAGTATAAACCTACTTGGTTACTATTTATTTGTGGAGCTACTTAATATGTGGCGCATGAACATATACATAAATTAAAGTAGAAAGGAGAGATCTCATTAATTCATTCATTTTCAGTAGTAACGGAATAAATGCTTCTTAGAAAAAAAACGATACAGCGCTTTTCTTGCGTCAATTTTAAATATCAAAAACGGATTTACTAATTGTTAAGTCTTGAGCTAAATAAGAATTTTTAAATTGTCACACATTTATATATAGGTACTACAATTACGTTAAAAACGTGTTATAGGACTGGTAGCACAGTAGAGCGCTGTGCTGGTTAGCATACAGGTCAAGATTCGTAAACAGACTAACGTCTCCTCATCTACTACAAATGTCGAAATCTACAAAGTACGCATGTGCTGGACATCACACAAAATTTGCAAGCTCATTTATTCAACATCTGGAATTGGGAAGCCATCTTATTTTATATATTTACATATATGGGAGGCTAAAAAAGTGATACAAAACTAAAGATATTTTGATATTCCTCACTTCTGTAATGATTTTTTTTGCATTACACAATTGACAGTTTTTGAACTCAGACTAATATCTCTCAACATACAAAAACTAGAGAGGTTTTGATGTTCCCATTTCCGAAGTGATTTCTTTTTTCATTACAAAATATGACACTTTTTGAGCTTATTAATCTAATCCCTAGATGTTTTAGTCATTTTTTTCATTAAAGGTCTACTATCAGATACCTACACAACTATTTTTGGGCTTCCAGTAATATAAAATAAAGCAGAAAGGAGCTATATGAGGATGGTTAAAAAGTAAAATAGAGATATAAAACAAACTTAAAATTTGGCTAAATCTTAAATTTCCTATGTAGTATGATTTTTTTTGCAATAAGTTTCCAGAGAGTGACATCAAACCATTTAGAGTGTAGTAAGTAATCTGAACGAGCTCGAATTATTAACATGAAAGGATTACGGAAGGAAACAAAAGGCTTATTAAGACTTTTGTTTCTCAAAATACAGTCTTGATTGATACAAAAATGGCGCTGTTTACAAGCAGTTTACTTACTGTAGCTCTTTATTTTTAATTACTTAAGAGTTATTGGTCAGTATATACTGTAAATAATTAGCGAGATGATTTTTATAAACCTATATATAACATTTTTCATTTTCAGCATTTGATTATGTTTTGTCCTCTTTTTGTAGTTAAAATGTTCATATATATAGTCTATTTAAAAAAGTTGACACCACTTTTATTTATTGAGGATTTCAAAATTTCATTAACAATTAGATAATACACAGGGTTATTGTTTATATTTTGACACAACAGTGCTGCTTATTTTGAGTACTCTCTCAACTCTGCCCATCAAGATAATTCGTTTAATTTTTAAGCTAGTGGGTAATGATAAATAATTGTATTGTCTGCATAAGAGCTGTATGTATTGCTTCATAAAACTTTAATTGAATTAAGTTGCCTGGGAACGCATACTGTCTTTGAAATAATAGAGTTTAAGTGATTTAGGTAAGAATACAGTTCATATTAATGAAGTTAGTGGCGAAATATACTCAAACACCCTGTACTTGCATATCTACCTTTTATTAAAAGCAGATAAGTTCCAAGTATATATTTATTTCCATGTTAATATTGATTTCCATCTGCTACTCTATTCATTCTTCACTAGTTATTTGCTTTATTCTGCTGTCTATATTATAAATAAGTGTACTCTTTATATGATATACCTTATTTCATTCATGTAGTTCCCTCTTTTGATACTTTTATTTTCAAGTGAATGTTGTCAAAACATGTAGAATTTGTCAAAAAAAGAGATAAAAATAGTTTTCCTATTTTGAGAATTTACTCGAAAAAATGCGGGAGCGCATTGACTGATAGTTAAAATACAATTTTTTTTATTGTGGTATTTTGTAGGGCTTTAATAGAAAGTTTTCCTTAGATAAAATGTTATATCTCGTATTTAAATTAGATTGTGTCAAACGGGACTTCTTTCTGGGATTCGTCAAGAGTCTCGTTAAACAGAAACGAAGATTTCAACAATCCCATTTTTACACAAACTAATTTAATAATTTTAATTTCCTTAGAAATATAACTGTGGTTAAATCGTGGAGCAGTTTATTATTATTTTACAGTTTTTGCCAGTGTTTGTTGTATTGTATATAATGTGCCTTTACTTTTTGAGTGCAAAAAATATTTTTATTTGTATAACTTTTGATGCAATCAGATGAAAATCTCAGCCGTGTTTATATGTTTAATAGTAATACCTGGTAGTTATAAATGTCGGCATTTTTTTATGTTCGCTCGTTTTTGTCGAATTTGATTTTTGTTTATATGAATAATTTAATTTGTTTTTTTAATAAATTTATATTTGCGAATTATCTTGTTTATTTATGTAGCGTGATTGTGGCATACACATGCACCATTATCTAGGCTCTATAAGAGCTGTCAGGCTTAAAAATATTTAAATTTACTGGCGTAAATAATTTTATTGGCTTACATTTTTTTTCGTTTCAATTAATTTTTTTTAAAATTGACTTAAGACTTAGGTCAAGTTAATGACTTAGGTATTTTAAAAACTGAGTTAGTCAAACTACAGTTCTGCACGTAGTGAAAGAATTACGATTGCCGTTTCGTTAGGTGCCTACTCTGTTGTGTCTGTAGTACTACCAGAGTCTATATATATTCTAAATAGTCCAAGCACTTGGCTATTCCGCAATAAATTTCCCTCTTGCCGACGCGCCTGCCGCACCTACGAACTGCCGCTTCTAGCGGTTAGGTACGCAGTGTCGTAAGATTTTAAACGTACGTGTTTACGGAGCGTTGTACGCGGTGAGCAAAAATATATAATTTAGAACAAGAGCGCGTTTAAATGTAACTTTTTGGAAATAGTTTTGTAAAAGGCTTCTCAAGTTAGTCATTCTTCTTACTGCAGTGTTGAATGTGACGTTAACACAAATAGGAGAAATGTGTCATCTTTTCAAATTCCTCAAGATCCAGCAAGGTATGTCTAAAGAACTTTTAAAAAGTTGTTTCTTCTCTTAAGTGTCCGATGCAACTTGCAAAATGCAAAAGGGAAACGATTTGCTGTATTGTTGGGACGATGACTTGTGTGGGTTTGTAAATTGTCTATTCCTTATTTTCAGATATTTACCTTGCTTCTGATATTTAAAGTAACCATTTAAATCATATTTCACCACTTATTTTCACGAACATCCGTGTTTGTACCATGGAATAGTATTAGGTTTCCTTACTGCCCCGCATCAGTCAGTATTTATTCACAAAAAAAAGTTTTATAAAACATTTTAATTCATATTTTAAAGCACTTATGACTATTTGATGTTAATATTAAAACCAAAATGTTTTGAATGAATGAATGAAGATAGCTGTTTAATAAAGGGATTTAATGGCAATAGGGCTTTCATATAAAAGTTATTTAATATAAATGCTTAACAATTTTGTGGTTTGGTTTTATGTGCGTGAGCGTTAAAACCCTTGCATTGGATCAATGGCTCTTGTAGTGTATTTGACTCATATTAAGACACCTACAAAGTTACCGACTCAAAAATGCGATAAAGTTATCATGAATCCATTTAAGTCATTTAAAAAATGTTTATTTGGTTGTTATATGAAGGAGTTCTAGTATTTATGGCACAGCCTTTCAGTTCTTATTAGATTATAATTTCTGGAGAATGTAAGATGATACCTAGAGGGTGGAAACTGTCTTGAGAAAAGAGGAGGACACTTATTGCTCTTGGTTTGACTTATTAAATGCAGACCAGTTTAATCTTGTGGATAATTTCAGTTTTTTTTTAAACATTGATTTTTATTGGAAATAATCGAGTTTCTATGTATATGTGAGCAATTATCCCCTCGGAATTTGAACATTTGATATCGGCGCCAAACGAGAACCAGTTCCCGTTACAACACCTATTAGATTTACGACTATTAGTTTTAAGAATTAGCCATTTAAGTGTTATGCTATTAGGATATTGCTTTTTGTAGACAACGTGTATTCCCATTCTCTATTTCTAAGAACTTGGTAGAATGTTTTTGAGGTACAATCGATTTTGATATCCTGTCGAGAACGTATTGATTGTCGCTCGGATAATTTTTGTAACCTAAATTAGAATAAACTAATTGTTGAAAATTCTTTGCCTCAGCTGGCGGCCTCGTATACCTCGCATCTAGCTGTAAGCTGCAGGTTTTCGCTGTGATTTACGACCGCTCGCAAAAATGCGGGCTTTTGGGAGCATAACAAAGGAGTGAGAGAACTGTTTCTTTCTTAAACTATGGTAGTACTCCTACTGCAGCAGTTCAGTGTGACGCAGTGACGTTTTATTTAGTGTTCCGCAGTAAACCTGTAACCAATCGATTTATCAGTTATTTGTTAGATCTCTTCTCGAAAGTAATGAAAGATTTGTTCTATCTATATATAATACTAGAGTCTAATAGTAATACGGTTTTCCAACTGAATTTTGCCCAAGTTATTAACAAACTCAAAAACGTCACAGTAAACCGAAATTTGCTGGCAAGAAGAAATTTCATTTCGGTTTGGGTTGATCCTCAACCCAACCACTGTTATTTCGAAATCTTCTCAAAGAAGCTCGTTCTGAAAAAGCCCTTCGGTTAACAAATCTATTCTCTAGCTTCTGCCTCCTACCAGACTACAAATTTTCAATTTGCTCAAGTCATGTAGTTAATATTGTTTACCTGAAAAGCCCCCAAATAAGAAGCTTGTGAGCGTTTATTTCTATGGTAATTTAAATATCTTCAGTGAATATATATACTTTGTTCAGAGGAGGGAAAAATAGGTGTCACCCTCCCTCTGAGCGTTCCCAGTGATTACAATGTCATATATGAAAAACGATAAATTTCCTTTACCCGGAACTTCCCTTGTTATGAATCTTTCCTTTTATTAGGAATAGTGAAGAATGTTACATCATATTGGATTCCTACCAATATTTTACCAGTTTCTACCTATGCCACACCAATAAGTGGTTTTTACATTAACACACACCGCCATTTTGTTACGTCATGTTGAATTCTTACCATCAGTTTATCCTTATATCACATTTAATTTTGCAAGTGAATTAAATAAGATTTTTTACATTGATTTTTTTAAATATTTATTTGGCCTCTTGTTCCGCTATCTCGAATTCGTACCAAAAAAAATTAAGTATGAAATAAACTTGCCAGTTTTTATCATACTTAATGCTTGTACAGAATTGGAAATATGGTTGATTTTTGAAATATTTTGTATTTCGCCAGTTTGTTTTGTTTCTTTATTCTTATATTTATACCAACATGTTATCTTTCATTTCTATATAACCTCTGATTTTTGTACAAAATTTGAGGTAAATTGTGTAATCAGTTTTTTTCAGTAATAATTTTTTAACGTTTCACTAGACCGTCATTTTGTTTTGCCATATTGGATTTTTACCAAAATTTTACCAGGTTATCCACATATGACCCTTAATTTTTGACCAAAATTTGAAGTAACGTTGATAAGTAGTTTTCAAGCTATCGCGTGAACTAACAGACAGACAGACAAGCGCCACCTTGGATTCGTACCAAAATTTTACTAGTTGATTCCTACACAATACGTGATTTTTGTGCAAAATTTGAGATGAACTAGATAAGCAGTTTTTTAGTAATAATTTTTTATCATTTCACTACGCCGCCATCTTGTTTTGCCATATTGGATTTTTACCAAAATTTTACCGTCCTTATATGACTTTTAAAAAAGTCAATCGGGTAAGTAGTTCTTTAGCTAAGCCGCGAACAAACAGACAAACCGACGGAATTGAGAAACCCTGAAACGTAAAGATCTGAAAAAATCTCGGAGGGTGATTGGTTCACGATTACATTACTTTCATTTTATTTGGGAAGTAAAAATGCTGCATCAATAAAACTCGTAAATCCGCTTTTTGTTTTACATGCTTTAACTCGTTAATAAAAAATAAACGAAACAAAAAAAAAGCACTTTTTTTTAACTGTTTTTCTTTGTATCTCGTGTTTGTTTTAACACCTAAATAAATTTCGACGACTTAAAAAAAAAGGTCATCACTTTTTATAACTGTTTATGTAATTCATTTTTTAATTTTGTTACGTTTTGAATGACTTGTGACTTAAATCTTTTTCAAAGTGTGACAGCTCTGAGTACTACTGAACCCCTGTGTATGTACAGGGTTTTCCCGTATATTTTTCCACCCACCTAGAGAGTTTATTTGAATAGATACGGAAATGTCGTAAATACAAAAGTTGTTGGGTTTTTTATGATTATATATATATATATATATATATATATATATACTTTTAATATATTCTGTCAATTAGTTTTGTATATATAAGCGTTTAAACATTAAAGAAATGGTTAGGTAATTTGCGCTAAAACATAGTGAGCCATGGTCAAGACAATTGCAATAAACGACGCTTTTTTGACGTTTACCGGTCAGAAGTAATTATTTACGAGCATTTTTAATATCTAATACGTTGGACAATGGGTTATTCGGAAGAAGAGAAACTCGACATGATAGAATTATTTTATTTACATGGTAAAAACGTATCGATAGCTCGTAACGAATATCATAGTCGTAGTATTCAGTCGGTCAAAATTCAGGGAAGAAGAGCCCTACATGTCTGGTGTGGCCTTCTTAACAATCATGTTATTGGACCTATATTTTAAATGGGAATTTAACCGGACAAAGGTATCAGGAGTTATTAGAAAACGAAGTCGAGAGGCATTTAGAACAACTACCGATTAATTCGTATCTTAATTTGATATGGCAACAAGATGGTGCCCCTCCTCATAATGTCCAGCAGGTCACCAATTTTTTAAATTTCCTTTTTGGATTTGAAGACATGGACCATTAAGATGGCCAGCAAACAGTCCCGATCTCTCTCCATTGGACTTATTTTTGTGGGGTTATTTGAAAAACAAGATATACTACAATAGGCCAAGAACCATCCAAGCTTTAGAGCAAAATATAGTTCAAACAATCGACGATTTAAACACCCAATCACCTCATTTTATCTACGCATCTTTACACAGAAAATTTAGAAGAAATATTCAAAAATGCATTGTAAACCAAGGAGGCTATGTAGAAAACCAAAACTTAGTTCTTTAAGCTAATATTATTATTTATTATTATATATTTACTTTATATTATTGATTTTTTATGGTATTGATTCTTTCCACTATTCAACTTTTCGCTAAAGTGTTTTTCTTTCATTCAATTGTTTAACGATATTTAATATTATGCTACGAATCGGTGTTGGTCTAACCTGTCAAAATTTGACATTTCCAATAATATTTTCGCACTTATAATATTCTAAATCTTTATAAAAAACCCAACAACTTTTATATTTACGACATATTCCTATATATATATATATATATATATATATATATATATATATATATATATATATATATATATATATATATATTTGGTGGGTGGAAAAATATACTGGGTATTTCATTTAAAAAAAAACAACCTGTCAAAATTTACATCAATAATATTTTACTTAACACTATCTTTATAAAAAACCCAACAACTTTTATAACCTTTAAACTCTCTCGTGGTCAAAACCGAAATCTACTGTCCATAAGGTAAAAAATAATATATTAATAGAATAAAATAGTTTTTATATATGTAAATTATTGAAAAACTATAGTGCTAAATAGTTTTGGACCGATTTGAATAAAATTTTTAATAAATTGTAGATGCATGTATGGATTATTTCTTGACTTGTGTGTGATTGGTGAGAGGAGGTTTAAATTTTCTAAAAAAGCTGTTGCGTTGATTGATGATGGTTGTAATATCCGATATATTGCAGATGTGTTAAGCAGAGCAAGGAATAGTACGAAATTATTCAGTGTGCTCAGACTGGTGAATACACTCGACGAGTAGGATCTGGGAACCTACCCGTCCCAAATTTGCGTGACCATTTCATTACATTAAATGCTTTACGAGATCGAGGCGTACGTGATATAAGACACTCTGTACAAACCATCTGCCGTAGATTAAGGAGGCGGGAGTGACTCAAAGATTGAATTTCGCCCATAAACACAGAAACCGGATGGGTGAACAATGGGGGTATGTATTGTTCTCAGAAGAGCCGCGCTTTTGTTTGCGTTCACCAGATGAACGTGATCGAGTTTGAAGAAAACAGAGTGAACGGTTTTCTCAGTGCTGTATTTCTCTAAGAACGCCATATGGAGGCGGCAGTATTTTGGTATTGGCTGGTAATTCAACACGCACGTACAAATTTAGTTCTCATCGAAAATGAGTTATATTGAGCAATGTTCACGGACTACGTAGTTCCATTCGCTTCGTTGGCCAGAATTTTGTTCTAATGCGGGATAATGCCAGACCTCATATCGCGACAGTAGTTACAAAATATATATTGAATGGTTAGCGTGGCCTCTACGTATCCCTGATCTTAATTATATCGAACATATGTGGGATAAGTTAAAAAGACGTATTGGTAACATGAAACCGAAAACCATATCAAACCTCCTAGTAGCCCTTCTTGAAGGGGAAGAAATTATACCACAAGAAACAATTGCCAATTACGTACAAAGGCTCCTACCTCGTCGATTAGAAGAAGTTTTTAGAGTACGAGAAGGCAATACACGATACTAATCTTTAGATACTGTAATGATTGTTTTGATGTTTATTAAACTTTTAAGATTGCATGTTTTTTTCTAAAATTTAAATCTCCTCTCACCCAACAGACAATTTTGCGTCTCCTTGTATAAATGCACGCACCTTAAAACTTTCTGCAACTCGGAAGTCAAGCAATAATCTTGATGCATGAATCTAAAATGCATTAACAATTTTATTCAAATCGGTTCAATATTAAAAAAGTTACTGTAGATTAAACTTGGCTATCATTTTATTTGGTCGGGAGTGTATATTCTTTCTGGTTAAGCAAAACTAAAAATAAATCATTAGCAAACCCTTACTTTTAGACAAATTCTGAAGTCGCCTAAATAAAACAAATACGTTAGTCTTAAAATGTAATATTCATTAAAAGAAAATTATTATCACAGATCATTTTCCAAGAGTATGAGAATTGTCCGAGGCCAGCATCTTCGCGAAGTAACTATTCTTATTCTCCATAAGTACCAGAGGGTCCGCGTATTCCACGATCTCACCCCTGTCCATAACCAGAATCCTGTTGCAATCCATCACAGACTGCAACCTGTGAGCTATGATGAACACCGTACAGTTGGAAAAGTTGTCGGCTATGGTCTTCTGTACCAAGTGTTCGGTTTCAGGGTCCATGTTGGCCGTGGCTTCGTCTAGAACGACGATTTTGTTTTTCTTAATTATCGCCCTGGCCAGGCAGATCAACTGGCGCTGACCGGTGGAGAAATTAGAACCGTGATCCGTGATCATCAGTTCCAGGCTGGGGATGTGATCTTTCATGTGAACTTTTTCTAACGTTTGCCAGACCTCTTCGTCAGTATAGCGCTTGAAAGGATCCAGATTTTCTCGGATGGAACCTGAAAAGAAAATAATATCTAAAATTACAGCCTTGATGTTACTACAATTTTAGACAGATACTTGAAACTTTTCTAAAATTTGTATAGTATTAAAGAGAATTCAGGTTGCAGTTTAGTCTTCGAAGAGATTTACAGGATCCCCCAATTTCTCATTAAAAAAACACCTTTTTTTCTTACACTCTGAACGATACACTTTTTAACAAATTCCTAAAAGAAAAGTGTTCTGGAAGCCACCAAACCTCAAGGGCATATTTTATTAAAGGCGTGAGAATTTCCATCATGCTCCTGAATATACATTTTTCAGGTTATCGCTCAGATACATTGGCATTTACGACATTACATTTTATTGGGGTATTAGATGGGATTGGTAGTTGGTAATATAAATATAATCATTAGCAATTGTATCGCTAAAATTTTTGAACATTAGGCAGACTCTAGATCCAGCCCAACACAAATATCTTAGGACCCTCTATATAGACATAATTAGAGAGTGTCTGAGAACATGATTTCCAAAAATAAACTCTGTACCTCATATTACTCTCAACAAGCGCAAGTTATGGTCTAAGCATACCCACCAGAAATCATATTAATCGACCCCGACGATAGTTTACCTGAAATGCTTTGCACATGGACTGCAGATTGTAACCCACGGATGACATGCAAACCCAAAAATTTTGTCTCATCATTATTATTTGTTGGTCATTTATTGACATATCAAGTCATCTGAAAGTCAAAGCGTTTGTTTTAGATACATTAAATACCCACAATTTCGAACTACATCATTCTTTTATCTCATTAGTGTTAGTGGTCGTTCCACTGGTGTTGAATATGGACAAATTTCACACGAATAAAAAAGAAAAACGGATCGAATCCTGAGGAATACCTGTTGTTGCATTTGTAGGTTGAGAGACTTCACCACCAATTTTAACACTGAGATCGGTCTGACAAGTAAGATCGAAACCTCTGCCACGGTCCGTAAAACGAGGCTTTACAGGACCGCCATGTCGACAGTGACCGCAAATTTCCAAAAGCATATTCTCACACCGAAGATGTGTTTTAACAAAATTACCTTTGACTGCATTTTAGTCAGACTGCTTAAAGTATTGGCAACCGTTGTCAAACGTTTTGTACAAGGTTATTCACGATGAGTGGGCTTTTAGAAAATCTCAGCAATTAATCAAGATAACAAAAATTGGTTGGATTCTTTCATTTATTTGTTTTTTTTTAATTTACAGAAACTATTACCGTTTACCCAAAAGAGGATTGTGAATCTTGAGAAGCTCACCAGATTTGGACGAGTTGAGACCTCTTATCAAGAAAGTACAAAAAATAGGAACATTCATGATAAATATAATAACAAATGTATGTTACCTTTTTTGATGTGCCTTAAATAAATTTTGTAAGTCACATTAAAACATTAAACATGAATCCAACTTTCCCCACAGAGAGTAAAATGTAAAATTTCTGCATAGGAAAAATATTTTTTTTGTTTATATTTGTATTTATTATTGTTATTTCTCTTCTAAATGTTTATAATACATAAATTACCTTGGAACAATAAAGGATCTTGTGGAATAATAGAAATACGATCCCTCAAGAACTCTAAGGACAATGTCTTGATATTGACACCGTCAATCAATATGTCTCCTTCATAATTGTACAGTCTAAACAGGGTGGAGATGATGGAAGATTTTCCAGCTCCCGTCCTTCCTACTATGCCGATCTTGTGTTTTGGTTTCAACTCGAAGCTGATGTTCTTTAGGACCCTCTCTAATTTGTAAGTTAAAGAAATATTCTTAAAACTAACCCCACCGTAGGTTGGCCAATCTTCTATAACTCTTCCTTCGTAAGTATCCTTAAAAAATAGAATAATATTACAGATTCAATATAATATACTTGTTTCAGGGTCCTAAAATAAAGACGACAAAAAAAATTGTTGGAAAAAAATCGGTAAATTTTCTGTTCCCGGAACTTCCCTCGTTATAAATATTTTCTATATACATAGTGTGGGCCAATGCTTTCGTCCCTCTTGGGGTATATTTTCTACCCTAGCGGGGGTGAGACCCCTGGAGTTTTAAATCGGATGAGGGGTCAAGTAAAACCTCATTATAAAGGTAAATTTTAGTTTCTTATAACGCATATTATTTTTTCAAATTTAGTTTAGCACTTTTCGAGAAAATACTGCTTCAAGATGACAACCAGTCAAAATCAAAGAAGTTTTTTTGGACGTTATCGCGACTCTCCGTTGTTTTTATTGCGACTTTTTTGTTTTACTTTTTAATAACGTTATTTTCAACCCCATTAGAATCTACCCCAGATTCTCTATCCAAGATTGTACACGTGCTGTTAGAGTATTTTAAAAAGCGAATGAATTTGTCACTGTAAATCTGAGGCCTAAAATTATTCTCGATGCCCTGTTTACTGTTTTGATGATATTCGAGTTCCAAGTTATTTTGGTTATGTGGTTCAGTAATTTTTTATAAAGATAGTGTTTATAAATAACGAATTTTTGCTTATTTCTTATAAAAATCTAACATTTTCTTAGAAACTCGTAGTAGGAATAGCAATATACCTACGCAAGTACATTGATATTATTACATATTTAAAAGCGATCTTTCTGGTACAAAATGGTTTATTCGATCTACCCCGGAGAGTATCGATAATTGAAAGAGTCCCTCTCGTCTCGTCTCGTCTCCTCTCGTGATACAAAAACCCTAATTTATTAACAGGCGATTTAATATTATCATTAAAAGCTTGATATTTTATTAGAGGTTAAATTTTTAATTATCTAAAATCTAAAAGCTAGAAGAACTTCCCTCGTTATGAATCTTTCCATTTGTTAGGAATAGAGAAGTGTGACCCAATTTAGTTTTGTATAGTCATTTAGTAACACATATTTTTTTATTGGACCCTATTTTGTTCTACCATTTTGGATTCCTACCAAGTTTCTACCTATGCCACACTTGATTTTTGCGCATAATTTAATGTCATGTTAAATTCGTATCAGCTTATCTCTATATCATATTTCATTTTTCTGTCGATTGAATAAGATTTTATTACGTTGATTTTTGAAACATTTTATTTGGCCGCCATTTTATTTCGCCATCTCAAATTCATACGACAAATTTACTAATTTAACTCTATAACGCACTGAATGCTTGCACAACATTTGAAATTAATCTAGTAAGAAGTTTTTCAGGCTGATTTTCTAAGTTAATTCCTACTTTAATTACTGCTTGATTTTTGTGTAAAATTTGAAGCAAATTGTATAAGTAGTTCTTTAGTATTCATAACATTTCATTAAGCCGCCATTTTGTTTCACCAAATTAGATTTTTACCAAAATGATACCAGGTCATCCCTATATAACCCTTAAAATTTTGACTAAAATTTGAACTCAATCGGATAGGTAGTTTTTTAGCTATGCCGCGAAGTGGCAGCTCGACAGACAGACAGACCGACGGAATTGAGAAAACATATTTTTCCAGCATCTAAAGACCCTGACACGTGAAGATCTGAAAAAACCTCGGACAGTGATTTTTTCACGATTACAATACCTCCCTTTTACCAGGGAACTAAAAACGATTTATGAAGAGTAATTGTCAATTCTAAAATTTTTAATTATTTTTTAAAGAATTTTCAGATTTAAATTTGAATTATTTCTCAGTTTTGTTATCAATTTTGTTGTAATAAAGCATTCGTTTAAGCCTGCCAGACTTGGCTTGTTTGTAGCCTAGTGCGTAAATATCGAAACTCGTGTTCTAATAAATCACTCCCTAGACTTGGAGAACGTAAATTATAATTTAAACATTAATTTCTTACTCACCTGAGTCACTTCAGTATATTCTAGAACACGTTCCACGTGTGTCATATTGTTTTCCAAATCAGAAAATTGCAACAATGCGAACTGGACCATCATAGCCAGTGCAGATGCTTTCGTTATGGCTAAACCAACGTCACCAGACAGTTCTCCTATAAGAAATGGTTGAAAATAAAAATAGATATCAACAATTTTATTAGGTTAATTGCATAACAAACTCTGTACCACAACAGAATCCTCATTAGTTATTCTGCTGAAATACTAATGATTCGACCATGCTGTGGGAATAGAAAAACTGCGCATGCTAAGCATGGCGTACAACATAGGAAAAAATACCCTTAAAGCAAGACAAATTTTATCCTAATCCGACACAACTTTAAGCTATAAGATACCGGTATTACATTAAGAACAACAACTTACGGATTATTCACAAATATCAAAAACCTCATCAGTGATTAATGCATATAATCAACGGCCTGACTTCATCAGTTAACATCTAACGTTCAATTTTCCAAATATATCTTTTCGATAGGTTTTAGACAATTTGCACGTATTTTATTGGTAGACCATATATTGTTTTTTTTACTGGGACTGAAGGAGTATTCTAAAACCTATTCTAGTTCTAAAACTATTTCATCAAATACTATGTTGTTTTCTTTTAATTATTTAGAATTGTCTTCTCTCTTTCAAAGCAAACTTCGTTGTTTTTGATTTACAAGAGAGTGATAACCTGATTTGTTGTAGTGATGGCAATTCTTTAGTGATCCATTTCTCAAAATTTTCTGTATTTGTGGTATCATGAGAGCCTACCTGCTCCTTCGACAAAACTGATAGCAGACTCTTCATGTAACCTCATAAATCGTTTACATTGTGTAGCGGTTTTTCTCCTCGCAGATTTAATAGAACTATATTGTCACAACAGATTCAAGTTACCCTTACATATAATCTGGTTTCATGTAGAAATACCACATTCCGGCGATAGAGTGATTTCAAAATTCTGCATAACTCCTATTTGCTGCACACTTTTTGTACAATATTATAAGTTTCTTATTTCTCCCTGCAAAGTGATGTGGCTATAATCAATCTTCTTCTGCTTATCAGGTCCTTGAAGTCATTCAATAAAAAATCTATTGTAATGTATATATGACTTGATACCATGTTCACGTTCTTAATCTCTTAACTTACATCATAATATAATATTGTTTTAGGTTTAATACTTAAAATTAACTTTTTGTAACTTTTTCGTTATTTAAAAAAAAATTATACCAAATCATACAAAATTGAAAAAAGTAATGTGTACATAACCTATTGATCAATTAAAAAAAGATAACCGATAAAAATCCAGGAAGTTATAAATATTTTATAAATGTATCAGTAGTTTTGGCCAGCGAAAAAATTCCAAGTGTACCTGCTATGTTTTTAGCTCCAAATGAGAGAGCAAAAGAAATTATAAACCACTTGATTACAAAAACGCTAGTGGTTTCGATAAAATCTCAGTAAAAGCCATTAAACTTTTAAAAATATATATTAGCTCTATTTTCGAAATTATTTTCAAAAAAAAAGTTCTCATAAAAGCATCACATTTTGTCAAAAAACATTACATTTTACTAAAAAATCAAAAAAATTTAAAATGAGGCCAAAACATAAAAGCCAGAGTTCGAAAAATAAACAGTTTTTATTTTTTGAGGATATAACAATGTTAATAAAAATAAAAAATGAACTGTAACTCTATCATGTTCTTAAGACGAACATAAAATATTAATTCAGTAAATACTAAAAAAATATGAAATAAAATTAATCTAAAAATATAATAAAAGAAAAAGCGAAACAAACGAGATATTTTCGTAAGTGTATGATTTTAATAAAATCAGAAACTACTCATCCTGAAAACAGCTTAAAATTAAATATTGCTCTAAATGTTCCATTGTTAAATTATTCTGTCAGCCAAAAGATATTTGTATTTGGAAAAATTTCTATCTACCCTACGCTTGTAAAATGAGCGAATTTGAACTTAATCATCAAAATTCAAATTCGCTGGTTAAATCAGGCACAATTACACCAGATAAAATAAATGAAATTTTCTGCAATATTTGAAATCCAATATTTTTCGAAAAAGTTTCATGTATCTTATTTTTAACCCTTTTAAGTACCCACACGTCCCAGAACCGCATTAATGGAGTTAAGGAATCAACCAACATAACTTGTTGCTTTTCTAAACATTTGATTGTCTTACTCAAGAAACTAAAATGGCTCTTGATGAAATTGAGATTATTTGAAGATCATTATTTTTTAGGACATTTTGGCATTCATCTATTGACTTACTCGTGGTTTCTGGATATTCGAAAATCAGCTCTTTAAAGCCCTGAAAGTTATCAGCGTAATAAATAGCGGCATCAAGCCAAGTTCCCCATCGGGTTAGTACTGGTTCTGGAGGAAGTGGGATATTGGGTAATCTTTCTTTAAACATTTGTACTCACAGCCATTGCTGATTAATTTATTCACCAAAAAAAATGTAATCCCATCAGCTATGCAGTTAGAGTGAATCAATTTTTTATAAAATACCCTCAAGTTAGTAGCAGCCTTAATCATGTATGCCGCTGCATCCGAAAGCACAAGCAGTATTTTTTCATTTGGGAGAGCCTCTGGTAAAAAAAGTTTACCAAACATTCATGAACAAATTTAGATACTGTGTTGCTATTCGTTTTCCTTAGTTCCTTTGAATAAATTAAATATCCTTTTGTAGGAGTTTCATCGCATAAAACGCCTATAATTAGATTTGATACGAACGCCCACAACTAATTCAAATATCAGTAGATTCTTCAACACTAAACCATGTCAAATTATTTCCAATAATTTTTTTAATTTGTTCCATTGTGTCACTATATTCATCTTGCACTGTTTTTCTAGGAATATTTTCAAATGATTATTTTTCAACTTATGTAAAGGAATATTAGAGTTTAACATAGCGTTGAAAAGATCCAAATTAAATTCTGGTTATTCATTATGACCAAAAGAAGATGCTATTAAAGACCCTATTGTTTGCTGTTTGAATGTAGCAATTTTATATTTTTTGAGTCTTTCTGTATGTACTTTTTCACGCATTGGAGTCATTAAAAGCAAAAAAAGGACAAAAAAGCAAAATAGCTTACAATCCGGTCTTTAATAATCTGTTAATTATTTTTTAAACATTTAATATTTTATTGTTTATACGTGTTAAGGTTAAAAATTCTTTAGTTTTCTTGTAACAAACAAGACATTTCAGCTGAAAATAAATATATGAAATAAACAGACACAAAGTGATGCCATATTGAGATAAACTACGAATTGATTCAAACTTTTACCATCACTGCTCTTAAAAAATCTGAAAGTGCTATATTTAACCATTTGAACGGGATTCTATCTTGATACAGAGTTTACATATCCCAACTAAACTTTAACTTACCTGATCCCCAGAACAATAATTTTCCAACAATAAATGTTATGAACATGGCCGAAAGAATGTCCATGAAAAATGCAAACGCTTTCCGAACGCAGAAAGTCATGTAGGAGGCAGATGTGTACAAGTCTTGATGTCTGTCGAATTCCTGTGCGAGTATACGTTCCACTTTGCTCGCTCTTATCGTAGTGACGCCCTCGATTGATGCGTTGAGGTGACCAATTAGAGGACTGCGTGCTAAAATTTTACAATTTGAGCACCTTGGTGTCATGAATTTTTAAAACACATGATAAAATTCTTAAAAGGACGTCGCCCCCTACTTACTTGATGCTTCCAACCGTTTTAAACTTCTAGCAGTAGGCATGTATACGATTCTAATTAAGTAGAGGCATGCTACCAGTACAACAGCAGGTATTATGAAGGTGGAACTGACAGTTGAAACCAAAGCGATGGCTCCCAGACAGGCGAAGAGGATCTAGAAGAAACAAAACTATATCCCATACAAATGCTAATAGATTACTGTATTCCTTACAACTATGTATATAGGAACGTTTAGCCTTCTAGGTCCAACCGTATAGAAAGGTAGTTGTACGGACCCTTAAGTGGAGATTTAAGGAGTTAAAATTATTTTACTATATTCCATTGACAGAGCAGATTTCGAGGAGTGAACTTACAATATAGTCTTAATAGAGTACTTATTTTCAATAGGACATAGCCTTGGGTATTGCACTGCTATGGAGTCTGCCTTGACAAGTTTTCAAGAGGCCTTTTTTAGCCATACCAATGGGGGGCCACGGGCATTGATCCGCACGTATCCCTTTATTGTTTAACTTCAAAGACCAAGAACCTCCTACTTTGTTTCCAGAGTGGATTATGGAATTTTTTACTTTCCCCTCTCTTCACTTAAGGCCACCGAATACTTAAACTTTTAGTCTTAGTGCTTGCCATTGGATAAAAAACATACAGATTCACAGAACAAATGTGTTATGTATTTACAAAGCACAGGGATACAAACAGACACACTATCCAAAATAATAGGCACGATTTAAATAGTCAAAAAAAAACAGTTGGATTAATATTGTTAATAAAGACGTTCTAAAAGCTGATAAGTTTAATAAAAATTAATAAACACAAAATACATGTTTGGTATATTTAATTTAAAAACATGCAGTAACATTTCGAAAACATCACGATGATCACAATACATATTAACGTACTTGTGAATTGTGATTCTACATATAGAGAATTTTTACCAAAGTTGGTGTTACGAAATGCTGTTATGTAAGTCTGATAATGCCGAATTTTTTTTACACGCTCATTTAAATTAATTTTTGATAACATGTCTCTGCGCCTGACGCTTTAAAAATTTATTTTGTATACTGTCTGACCTTCTTTCATAAGTAACACTGTGGATTCCAAACTACAGGTGTTAGGAAAGTTGCTGGACTAAAATGTTACTATTTCTATTCCTTGTGTAAGTTGTGAAAATTTTTTTTGAGTATTTTATGACTGATTTTATTAAAAGTCAACAAATCCATAGATCTACACGGAAAAACCTGGTGTTGAATTTTGGTACTATCAAGTATTTTTTATGTATAATCTTTTCCATAATTGTACCAAATATGCAGACTTTACTAATAAGCCTATACTTTCTTATTATATGCTTATTATTATTACTCCCCTTTCGTGGAGAGGTACAATTGCTGAGGATCCACATTTTCTTGGAAAACACCTTCCTTAAGAGCCATATTAAAAATGTAATTAAGAGGTTAATTAAATTATTTCTGCATTTTTGTATGAATATAACTGGTATGTTGCCAGGACCTGCACTTCTTTGACAGTCGAGATGGTCGTTGATAACGCCAGTAATATGTTTTTTCTCGATAATTAATTATTTTTGATTATCTAGGTTAGCAAAATAAGTATTGAATCGCTCTAAGGGGCAAGGAACGTAAACACTTTTGAATTAGATTGAGAAAGGTCACATATTTCGATACCATTGTTGGCTAAACGATAATCTTATACCATCCTTTGAGGGATATTAGCCTTGCTTTTCATTTGGTTTCTTGGAAATGTCCAAACATTGGTGAATTACAATTTCTTGTAAATGTCCAGAATTGGTGTTTATTCCTGTTTCTACCTTGTTTAATTTACGAAGAATGACAAAATTATTATAATGAGTTTGTCTACCATATATTTTGCATTTTTTGTGTCTTAAGTTTAGTTTGAATAGTTTTGAATAGTCCTAATTGTGTTTTCTTTAAAATAGATGGGATAGTTTGGTCCCTGTATTAAATATATAAACATTTCTTTTTATAGTAGCGTTTAACCTATTATAAAATAATTTAACACTACCATTATTATGAAACAGATCCAACCAGTATATTTGAGAAAGCTTATTATTTATATTTTCATAATTTGCTTTGCGAAAATTATGTGTATCTACTAATTATTGTTTTTAGTAATTCAAATATAATAAAATCAAAATCTATTTGAAATGCTGGATGATTTTCAGGGATAATGCCTAATGCTATTAATGTAAAACTAAATTTAATTTTCTACTGTTAAGAAACAAAACAATAACATATCATAAAAATAGTAATTTAAAATTACAGAACTAGCGCCTAATGGAAATATTAACCAATCTCTTAACTGGCCCTTCGAATTAATTAGTTAATAAATCAGAATGTATTTGTTGTCTGCTCTTATGAGCTGTATTTGGAATTAAATAATTAATTTACAGTCCAGAACCTATTCTACCGTTGAAAAATTAAAGTCATTCAAAACAATCAAATTATGTTTGGTAAAAACGTGTTCTAGTTATTAGCAAAAACAGTAATATGCCAGACTGTCAGCTGCTCAGTATACACATACACAACCGGTAAATTATATACTTACTATAAGAAAGAAATTGATATTCTGTGGTAACACTTCGTCGACAATACTTAAGTCCTGCGAAAATCTGTTCAGGATGTTTCCGATGAAATGGTGATCGTAAAAGCTCATAGCTGCAGTGGCTAGTTTCTCTATCATAGCGTTGTGGAGTCCGAGGGCAGCTTTCCTTGTAAAATTCAACATGAGAAAATGTATGAGTAGTTCTAGTACGAAAGATCCGAGAATCATGCCGGAGTACCACTTGATGTTCCAGTCTGCTTGGCTTTCTAGCTGGCCATACGTGGTTGCGTTTATAAGGGTCAGGTTATCTTTTTTGTAGGCGCTGATGTTCTGTTGAACGTTTATCCTAAAAACGATTGATCTACATGAAGCGGAGAGGCAACATTTTTTTTTCTTTGTTTTTTTTAGTGAGTTTCAATTCAGCCTCTAGCTAAAATTTCTGAAAAAGTACGAAAAAACGACTTGAAAATTATCTTAGTAAAATAAAATGTATATGTAACAAATAATTTGCATTTTAAATAATAAAAAAAACTGTGAATACTTTACCCAATATGAGTGCGGAAAGTACATAATAATACTTATTATGTATAGAATAAAACACATATCATATTCATATCATATGAAAATAGAGGGGAAAAATGGTGCCTGGGATCATTATATAGACCGACCTCGCTAAATTTGAATAATTGCATTGATGACCTGGAAACGTATTCGTTGACTAAACCGGTAACGGCTATAAACTTTTTTCTAAATTTCTTAATAAATTTGGTCTTACACAGGTTATAACTGAAATTACGCGTTCAACTAATACCTCCCGGACTTTAATAGACCTTATTATCACATCTACATCGAGTTTAGTTGGTGATTGCCATGTTGTTGACATGGACAATATTTCTGATCATTGCCTCGTATCTTGTAACATAGATATCGTAAAACAACGACGTGAAGTTAAGATTCGCACATATCGTGATTATAGTTCATTTAATTATGAGTTGTTTGCCCTTGATCTAGAAAGCATAACATGGGATTTGATTTATCAGTATAGTGACGTTGATTATATGGTTAGTTTTTTAAATGGCAAAATTAACACATTATGTGATACACATATTCCTCTTAAGACATCCAGGTTTACTAAAGCACCTGCCCCTTGGTTGGCACCCAATCTGAAATTGCTTGTTAAACTGAGGAGAAAGGCTCTTAGTAGATATAAAAGAACCAAAATAGAGGCTGCAAAAATTACTATAAAACACTTAGAAATTACGTCACCACTGCAGTCCGAAATGAAAAGAGCGCCTTTTTAAACCATAAATTTCAGACTGACCCTAAGCGATTTTGGCAAACGCTTTTGTATTTAAATATTAATTCTAAACCAAGCTACTCAGCTCATAACATAGGAAATTTCTTTATAGATAGTGTCCCAGATATCACGGTTGCTGATGGAAATGTCTTATTGCAGTCATTTCAAGAAGGGTTGCATGTAAACGTGCTTAATAGACTTTCTTACACCGAAGTAACTGAACGACAAGTTGGGCAGATTATTTCACGGATTAAGAGCAATGCCAAGGGGGTGGACGGCTTAGACATGAAGATGCTGAGTCTTTTTATTCCTCGCCTTATACCTCACGTTACTTTTATAATGAATCAATGTATTTTGACAAACAAGTTTCCAACTATCTGGAAGTATGCCAGTGTAATACCTGTTCAAAAAATCAGCAAACCGAATTCTACTTCTGATTTCCGACCAATAAGTATACTTTGCTGTTTGTCAAAAGTCCTGGAAAAGATAATTAACAATCAACTAAAAACACATTTATTTAGCTGCTACATAATACCTACCACACAGTCTGGATTTCGCTCCGGCCACAGTACCGTTACTGCCCTATTGAATGTGTCGGATGACTTACTTAGAGCTCAGGATAGTTCGAAAAATAGTTGTTTAATTCTCTTGAATTATTTACTAAATTTTAATTAATTACTAAAGAAACTGCGATATTTTGGCTCGGGTCCCGAGGCACTGCACACAGTATGCGGTCATATTAATAATGAATTCGAAATCATTTCTGAAATTTCTTTGGCACATGGTCTACTTCTAAACAATAATAAAACCAAGGTTCTAATATTTGGTCGTGATAGAGAATCTATTGATAATAACCACGTCGCCTCTTTGATTCAAAATCAATTGCTAAGTTGAAAATTCTTTATATTTACAGCGATATTCTTTCGACCGATGTAAGATTAAGATTGTGTGACAGCCTTATTCTGTCATATTTGAGTTATGCCTATGTAGTCTATTGGTCTTTTCTCATGCAAAGAAATAAAACTATCCTTCAAAGAATTCAAAACTCCTGCATTAGATTTTCATACGGACTTCATAAGTTTGACCACATATCAGATCATTTTGAGAGATCCAAATTGCTAAATCTTTCCGAAAGGTATGAACTACGTCTCACATGTTCAGTGTTTAAAATTGAGTTGTCCCAAGAACCCAAGTATCTTCTTGATAGGTTGTCAAAGGGTTTAAATGTCCATAATATCATTACACGTCATCGTGGCCTGGATCAGATTCCCAGGCACAGCACCGCTGCTTTTCAGCATTCGTTCACGTATAATACGACCAAGGTATATAATGCGATACACCATAGCATCAAGGCGAGCCCGTCCGTAGATTTGTTTAAGTTAAAACTTAAAAAATATTTAATTTCTCATAGATAACATAGAGTTCTCAGTTGCTACATATTTTTAGGAGTGTCAAGCTACATTATATATCTCACTATATAGTTTTTTAAATTTTTATTATTACTAGTACCTAAGCATATAAATTACAAGGTTGTCATTTAAGTCTATTTCCAAGGTAGTTAGATATGAACAGCCATAGTGGATCTCGCCACCATTTCAATTTTTATTTGTATCTTATTTCTTGTAACCAATAAAAAGATATTTTGAATTTGAATATTTACCTTGGCATCTGACCTTTAATGGCAATAACTGTAAAATTAGTCTTGAGATGGTTAACGATGTAATATTTTTTTAACTTTGACATAGATATTAAAACTTTACGGTTATAGAGCGTAATAAAATAAGCGTTTTATCTCCTTTTTATTTTTATTATTATTTTTAATTACTGTTTTAAAGATGATAAGTAAAATATTTAGTAATCATAGAAAATTTGTAGTAAATATTTTAAATACTTTCTAAATTATGATATTCTAAATATTTCAAATATTTGCTACCAAAATCTCTATATACTGTCCGATTTATCTACCAAATTACCTAAACAGTGGATTTGAAGAAGGGGTGCAATGGAACGACTCGCCCGATTACCTCCTCGATTTATCTCCAGTAAATTTTGTTTTTATCATATAAAAACCAAAATGTATACCACCCAGCCTACTTCCCTGCGCGATTAACAGCAAACTATTGAAAATGAATGTAGCCGTATATTCCCAGAAATACCGGGTAATTCAAGACATCGTCTTGAGCGAAATTTATAGGTATAATTATATGGAGGATGGAGGGTATCACCACAGCTAATATAACATACAGCTCCCCTTCTTAGGGTCGGCACCTTTATTCTGGCGGTCGAAAACCAAGTGAGATGAAATTGTCGTTTCCTTTTCTCGCTGGTGGGAAAAGTCAGAGCCAGACTAAACTGATTTTGAATATTGTAATAAATAACTAGTTTGTGACGGACAGTACCGGAGTAGGCAATGTTTAAATTTACATTGATATGGTTATTGTAAAGCGATTTAATTGAATAATTAGAATATTATTAATGATATTAAAAACCAATAACCGACATAGTCTTAATAAAGAGTAGCGTAGAGTTGTATATACCGGGTGTCAACGATTCTATTAGACAGGCCATAACATGTAAAGTATTTGACGTATCAAAAAGAAATTTGGTATAGGTAAATGATACATAAAGGAGAGAGTTTTCGCATATTTTTTACTTTCCGGTCACTTCCGGTTTTACCGGAAATGACTTCAGTTTCAATGTTTTAAATGAAGCACTTTGAATATTTTTACATTTTTGGATTCCTGAGACAATTCTGAATCAGAATATGAAATCTTTTTACGCCTACTTGATTTTTTACAGCCATTTTTAAAATTGCATCTAGGTGGCCATAACCGGACGCAAATTAATCTAAGGACCTAAAATAATGAGAGAATAATACAATCGCTAAGTTTTAGTGATTAGTCTGATAACTAGGAACAAGACAAGTTGATAAAATCAAATTTTTGTGTCGTAACTTTTTTTTCTAAATGGCGACCCTTTTTAGACAAGCACTTTTTAAAAAGAGGATTATTTTGCGAATCTAACGGAACAAACTTTTTTACGATTGGATTAGAAATAAGCTCAAAAATGAAATATAACTTAGGAAAAAGTATGCCATGGATAGCCATGCTGGATATTAAGTAAAATTTTTTGTCTTGACAGTGACACAATCGTATGTCTGCTCAGAAAGAATAGGTGAGTGTCACTGTCCAAACAAAAAATCCTACTTAATATCCAGCATGGCTATCCATGGCACACTTGATAAAATTTAATAATTGATTATCAAGTATTTTTCTAAGTAATATTTAATTTTTGAGCTTATGTTTAATCCAATCGCAAAAAAGTTAGTACCGTTAGATTCGCAAAAAAATCCTCTTTTCAAAAAGTGCTTGTCTAAAAAGGGTCGCCATTTGTAAAAAAAATAGTTAGACACAAAAATTTGATTATTATCAACTTCTTTTGCTCCTAGTTATCAGACTAATAACTAAAACTTAGCGATTGTATTATTCTGTCATCATTTCAGGTCCTTAGATTAATTATTAGCGTCCGGCCATGGCCACCTAGTTGCAATTTTAAAAATGGATGTAAAAATCAAGTAGGCGTCAAAACTTTTTAAAATGTCATAATCTGATTCAAAATTGCCTCAGGAATCCAAAAATGTAAAAATATATAGAGTGTTCCATTAAAAAAACTGAAACTGAAGTCATTTCCGGTGAAACCGGAAATGACTGAAAAGTGAAAAATATACGAGAACTCTCCTCTTTATGTACCATTTAACTATATGAAATTTCGTTTTGATACATCTAATACTTTACAAGTTATGGCCTGTCCAATATGTTCGTTGACACCTGGTATGTATACTAATAGATAAAGGAAAATGATGTTAAATAAAATTCCATGGTATTTTATGATTTCAATGGTTATTATTAAGTAAATGAAAAAGAAAAAATTACACAAATGTTTAATAGTAAAAAATGCTTATGGAGTAAACTAAACAGAAATATTTTTATAAATTTTTCCATATTATTAATTTATTCCTGCTTATATTTTTGAAGTTTCCATTTATTGTTTTTAGCGTATAATAGATTCTTACTCTTATATATAGATTAATGACAAATTCTTTGGGAAAGTATTCACATGGATGAATAAAATGCAATGATTTAGTTAAACCAAAAAGATTGCTACAAAGGTTAGGTTTTATTGCAAGTGTTTCAAAGTGTTCTTGAAATATTAGTTCGACTTTACAAATAAACTCTACAAATTTATCATTTGGCATTTGTAGGTTTCCAAACGTATCTTTGTCGGCATTTTCATATGCTTTTAAAAAACAATAAACGGATGAATCATCTAAATCTTTGTGGTCTTTGCTATATTTAATGCAATTATCACAAGAGTGAACTCGAAGGGATTTATTTAAAAGATATCCACACACATACCTTATAAAATTTTTTTCTAACATTTCATCTCGGGAATAATTTATTTTATTAATTTCGAGGCTTACTTCTTTTAGTGAACTGGTCTCTTCCTCAGGTATAGAATCGTCTTTACAGTCGGGAAGCCTTAAGAGCATTTGATCTGCATCTGCCTCACAATTTTCTGCACCTGAGTTAAGTAAGTTAACGCACTGCAACTTTCTAAAAGTTCTGTGAAACTGTATGGCTGTTGGGTTGATGCATTTGCCGTTTTCACTTCTAATTTTACCAAAGTGATTTTCAAGACAATCTTGATTTAATTTTCGGGTAAATAAATAATCAAAACTAGCATTCTCACGAAGATAATTAAGTAAATTTAGAATACTATTGATAGAAATTTGAAGACATTTAATGAATTTAACTTTTTTCGTTAAGTTTACATTATTTCTATCTCTAACTTCAAGTTTCTCTAAAAAAGATAGGCATTCAGTCAAAAACTCCATTTGAAAGGGTTCCCCTTTGAAGGCTGCATTATACCTTTTACCGGGTGAAGTTTGTGACGAATTTAAAATATCAAAGAGCTGGTCTATTCTCTTAACAAACTCTGCAGTCTCAGTGGCTTCTGCAGGTAGAGAACCAAATCTGATGTAAAAACTCATGCCTACAAAAACAGAATTGCTAAATACTTGTGTGGCAAGTTTAACTTTCATTTTTTGAAAATTTGTGGGATATATATGTGAGTCAGTTAATTTATGTGCTGCTTTAACCGGAAATTTTTTATCTATTTCATAAAAGTCAATTATGTACTGCCAAGAAATTTTTTTACCATCAACGTAAAAGTCATACTTCATTAGCATATTTCTAATGGCTTTTATAATATGGGGCACATCAAAAATATAATAAAGGTAACGATTTTGAAGGCAAAAACGGCTATTTTGAATAGAGATATTTAAAATATTACTTAATTTGATATTATTAGAACCCATGTCAGAAGTAACTGCACAAACATTTAAGCCAATATTTTTCAATTTTTGCAAAGCTTTACTTAAATTTTCGTGCAATAATTGCGCCGGACAAGAAGTATGACAAAGAAAATAGGCGAGAGGCTGTTTCCATTTGCAATAAAGTCCTCTTAACATGAACACGCATGCAGTCAAAGCTGGTTTAAAGATCTTCTCTTCTTTGTCATCTATGGCCAGTCCAATTATACAGTCTTGAGACCGTTCATAAAACAAATTTGCTTTAATAGACATCTCATCAAAACATAGTAGGCAATACCTATTTTGCTCTTGAAAACCGTCAATCTTTTTTTTTAACAAATTATAAAATTCAGCGTTTTCTAATCCTGGTCTTATTTTAATAGCTCGAATTTCTTTTAACAATGTATTGGGAGCTGGAAGGCTATATTTATGCATTAAATATTTTTTATAAACTCGGGGACCGGCAAAATATATGGACAAACATTCAGTTTTGAACTCTTTACTATAACGTCTACCCTTTGGATGTTTTCGCCCTTGTGATATCTGCATATTAATAATTTTAGCAGTGTCGACCGAATTGCAAAATTTGAATGTCAGAGACATATATTGATTTAAAGTTATATTATCTAACTGACTATCTAATTGTCTTTCGAGTGTCTGAACTTTTTTTCGCAAATATTGATTTTCTGTAGTAAGAGATTTAATGTTGCGTCTATATTTTTTCTTCCTCGGAGTATCAAAAGATAAGTTGGCTGATGTTTGGGTAGAACTTGGAGACATCAGAGGGGGACTACTAGCATCGAAGGGTCTGGCTTCAGTTTGATTCTCGGTTTTCCCTGGAACTTCAACTTCGGTTTCCACCTCGATTTCGTCCTCGGTTTTCACGTCTACGTCGCGGTCGTCCTGAGTTTCACCCTCGACTTGGACCTCGGTTTCCACCTTGTCTTTGGCCGTGGTTGTAGGCTTGATTCTGACTATGTTTGTTTGACCTACTAGAAGAAGAAAATAACATCAGTTTATAAATAATTCAAAGATCGTAGAAAAAACGTATTTCCTTCACACCAACCATGGTGCAAAATTCGCAAAAAAGATCCTTACACTTTTATTTAGCTGTTACAACTTAACAATACAAAATTATAGAATATCGTAAATACCTGGGTCAGTATTTGTGATAGCTGGAACTAAAATTCTGTCATCCAGAACTCTGATTTTCGCAGGAAGTAGCAAGGGTCTACTATATGCGTGGTCACCCTTAATGCTCTTAGAACTTCCTTCAAGAGATGGAAATAATGTAGGAACTGCAGTGGCTTTCAATCGTGTATGAAGATGACTAGTATACATTTTTTCTTCAAAATGGTCTTCACAAAGAGTGTAGCTACTATGAGCTTTTTCCAATTTGTCTAACAGATCCTCTCGATTGGCTTTCATTGCCCATACCTTAGCTCTGTAAAATTTAAAAAAAAACGAAGATAGTATAAAAAAATAAAAATGTTATTTAGTAATTCCTTTTGGCTCTCAATTTTACCGGAATTGACCCCTAATTTATTTTTTTTTTAATTAAGTAGAACTAGTGTTTTAAAAAAACCGGCTTTTTTCCAATTGGAAGTATATTAATTTAATTTTAAAGTTTTTAATTAATACATTTTGGTTCTTTATTTTTAACTTTTTAAATTTTCTTTACTAATTTTAAGGAAGAACATTTTTTGTTTCTTAACTTATTTTTCATGTTAACAAAAATAAAAACTAGGATAATTATAAATTGTATTTTTCCATATTTTATTTTTTTTTAATCTTTTGGAAAAAAACGGATTTTTTCGGGAAAAACCCGGTTTTTTCCGAGGTGTTAAAACACTAAGTAGGACTCTGTATATATTTTTTTGTGCTATCGCATTCAACCTAAACTTAGCTTTTCAACGATATTTTAATTTTTGTTTTCAAAATGGCGACTAGACAGCAATTTTTTTGAAAATTCAACATTGCCGCTTTATAAAAAAAAAATGCATTTATACAGTACAAAATTTAAAACTGTTTTGTTTTTTTTTAGAACACTTCACAATGACTATAAAATAGCCATTTATTTTAGAGAAAGGCTACCTGATTTGTCAAGGATGTCTAGCATATCGTTATCTTGAAAATAAAGTTAAGCATGCGACACATCTTTAAAAACGTAATTTTATGGCGAAAATGACTTATAAAATATACAAGGTACCATTAAAGTAAATGCTCTTTCGATTAAAGAAAAGTAAAAAATTCAAAAAATAAGTTTATTTTGGACTATTTAAAACATATATTTATAAATAGCGCCTGTATTTTTTGTAAAATGCGGCAATGTTGAATTTTGAAATAGGTGTCCAGCCTCCATTTTGCAAAAAATTAACTTGTGGAATATAGTAGAAGACTATTATAGGCTGAATAAAATAGTGCAAAAAATATACAGGTTTTTTTTCTTTAAATAAAAAGCAGAGTCACTTCCGGCAAAATTCGAAGTAACTTTTAGTTGTTTTTGCATCGGAAATTTGTCTCTTATGGAATTAGACAAATGTTTCAAATTTCAAATAGATATTTTTAAGACCACAAAAATATCAGCTTGTTCCTTGTCTCATGTATCACCCGGTCACAGCAAACTTGGTTCTAAAAGCAACACCTATATTTTCAAAAATGATAAAGTTAAAGGGAAAATAAAGACCCCAGCTTGCAGAAAATATTCAGTACTTCTTAGAACTTAAACATCTTTTAAATTTGAATTTCTTCGAAATATACGCACACGATCGTTAGAATCGCTAGGTTTTTAACTAATCTTGTCATTTATTGTGCACGTTCTATATATTTTTTGTGTAGTGCAGACTCTATAGATTGTAAAAAAATCAAAGTTAGGGGCTTTCTAGTAAAAAACAACTATGACTATGTACTATGAAAAAAAAATTTTTTTTTTCAAAAAAACACACATACCTCAAAAAAAACCGCTGCCAATGGAATCACTACTTCCACATCGTGTCAAACTAGTACCTATATATTTTCTTACCCGACCCTTGTTTTCAGACGAAAAAAAAATAAAATTTAGAATTTCTACCTACTCTCCTCCCCTAAAATTTTATTAAAATGATGAACGAGTTTTGAAATTGAAATCAATACCCTCAAAAACCCATAGAACTACGTAACACTCGATTTTTTAAACAGCATAATTTTCATCCCCTAACCTAACCTAACATAGCCTAAACCCCTTATTTTCACAGAAATCTCAAGCAGGACATATAACATGATCATTTACAAAAAATAACTATTTTTTACCGATTAACCCCACCTTTCCCTAAGCCGTTTTTGCATAAAAGCGATCAGAATCATTCTCCTATGGACTGCTCTTCGTGTGCCAAATTTCAGCGCAATAGCCCAAGTTATCGCGTAATCTGACATACAGACAGACAGACAAACAGATTTTTTCTCGCCGAAATTAGTTTTTTTACAGGTTTTGAGTCATTTAAACTCGGCAATTTACAATCAATAACTATTTTTTACCGATTTACATCCTCTTCCCCCTAAGCCGATTTTTCCCAAAAACAATCCGAACCATTCTCCTATGGACCCCTCCCTGTGTACCAAATTTCAGCTCGATAGCACAATTCCTTCGAGAGTTATCGGGTAAACAAACAGACCGACAGACAGAAACATTTTTTTCGCCGAAATTAGGTTTTTTACACGTTTTGAGTAATTTTAAATCGATTTAGCGAAAATAATTTTTCGGACATTTTTTTGCCGACACCAAAGCCGATACTATACTTCCCCGTCTTTTGGAGATGTGGAAGTAATATCTGCTTTTTAAATTCTAAAACTCTTAAAATTGTGTTTTAAAAAAACTAAGCTAATCTCGCAATCAGAATAAAAAAACTTTTTTCTAAATTTTCAGAACAAATAATTGAAAAATTTGCCGTTTTGTTTAACATCCTGTATAAATAAATTTTTGGCTCAAGCGAGTTTTACTCCTAAATCGGTATTATTCAATAAAATTTGCAAGATAAGAAATAGCTGAAAACCGCATCTCAATATCTCTTGTTTTAAAAATATTCAAATTTTACCTAAAAATTCACCTGTCCCGTTTACTCTGTACAACAGTGCATTCGATAATTAATGGACATAGTGCATTTTTTGCACCTAAATATTTATTTCCATTCGTACTAATTATATAACCACACGTTTAAAAGCAATAAAACATCATAAACCAAGACAGTCGCCGGCCCTTTGGAGTTTCGGGATAATAAATCTGTATTAGAAATATTGCTTTTTTTATTTTTCTAAAGGACATATTATATTCATGCAAATTTTATTCGATTTTGACCATTGGAAATACCTACCAAGAAAATATTTTTATCTGATCGAAAGGCGCCGGCCGGGGTTGTCATTTGCATTTTACTATACCAGACCATTAATTACTTCAAAGTATGGCCTATATTATTCGAAAAAAATCTACTCTACCTGCCCCACCAAATAAAAGCCTTTTTATTGATCTAATATATCTTCCTTTACCTGCAAGATTTATTTAAGTACCTAAATTAAAATTTTAATAACCAAGTTCGAAAATAATAAATTCATATTCTATACTTTCAAAGAGGCGCCTATCCGATTTTTTAATAAATAAAATTTCATTTTAGGCTGAAAAACTGATTAGATGTATTACCAACGGGTTTATTTGTCTTAATCGAAACATTTTATAAATCTATAAGTAATTGAAAAATAAAAGAAACCTCAAATTATTTTAAGGAAAAATTAGCGAATAAACTAAAACTTTTGTCAACCCATGCGGTAACTAAAACGTAAAGAACTATAAAAAACACTATTTACGACTTTAATTATCTTCAACAAACCATCACGTAAATAATTTCAGAGTCTATTGACAAATTAAGATTTTAAAAAATAATGTATTGCAAATTACCCGGAAACTACTAACTTATATTCTTAATGAGATAAAAATTTCTAATAAAAAGCATGGACTCCAGAAATCTGTTAATAGTAATTTTAATTTAATAACCTCTCATCGTCTTAATCTCATAATTTAGTACAGTTGTGGTAAAGTCTCCACAAAGCGAAATCATTTAAATGCATGGCTTTTGTTTAACAAGTAACAATCAAATATAAACCAAAAGTAGATATAAAAAAATGGCGCGGATGACGCCTGACGTCTAGAAAAATATGAAAAAGTTTCAAACTATCACGTAAACAATTTCAGAGCCTAATAACAAATTATTATTTAAAAAGGTAGTTTAGTGTATTGCAAATTATTCGGAAACTACTAACATTTAGAAATATTCTTAAAGAGACAGAAATTTCCAATAAAAAAGCGCGAACTCCAAAAATTCAATCTAATAATATAGTATAGCGAAATCATTTTAATTTTGTTTACAATAATTATCCGACTACAAATATTACCGAAAAGTATAAAAAAATTGTTAATTAAAAATAGACTCCTTTTACGAGAAATCAATAAAATGTTAATAGATCCCGAGTTATTTGCAAAAATCTTCTTTCTTTATCTTAATTTATTAATATCTTTAATGTTATGTGTGTTTATGTGACGTAATTCCAAATCCAATATCGATATTAATTTGCGCATATGTTTAGAAGCAATAACAAGAATTAACACCATTTTGAGTTATTGAACTGGATTAGAAGGCAGGAACTTTCAAAAACAAAAAACAATACTTTTTTAGTTAAAGATAATCGATATTAGTGTTATAAAGCATCAGTTCTTTGCAAATTCCATAAGAGATATTTTATGAAAAATATGTTTTTAACAATATCTTTCATACAACTTTTCATTTTTCCAAAAACTTAGCTTTCGTGGCTGCAATGTGAAAAAGTGTTTTTTCATCCATACATTTTTGTGTGTTACAGTCATTAAAAAAAGATAATGCTTCAAAAACATATTTCAAATTTGTCTAATTCAGTAACACTAAAAGCCAACAAAAGCCCGGAAAACTTTTAATAAGTACTTACCGGTCAGCCTCTTTGGGAAATCGAAAAAATTTCTTCTTGGAGTTATAGCCTTTATTAAAACAGGATCGCACTGCACAAATGTCCAATCTTTTTTTCACTCATTATACTGCAAAAACAATTTAAAAATATCTATGTAATTAAACTCTCGCAACGCACGACTATGGCTGCTGAACGCAAAATATTAATGCGAAGCGAATCATGCACGCCACAGTCGTCTTTTCCCACCAAATGGCTGCCAACCGCCGTGCGCGAAGGGATCGGCGCAAACCATTCCCGCTAAGAGAGATGTGGAGCTGTATGTTATATTAGCTGTGGTATCACTTTCAACTTGAATTTATAATATCTACTAGAACGACAGTTAGGTATGTAAAACAATACATATTTTTTTCAAGTCTACATGATTTTATGAATAAAATAATAGTTGAATATACGTTTATTAAAATTGAAAAAAGAGAATGAAGGACTATTACACGAAAGGGTTATAATAGAATTCATGTTATGAAATATCTTAAGTTAATGTTATTTCATAATCTCAAAGGTTATTTTCAATATCTTGGACACATTAACCTAATTCCTGTTGTCATAACAGCCGTGGACGCTCGATCGTATTTGACAATGTCAACTGCAAATTTCTGGAGTTAAAACTTTTAAAATATTCTAAGGATGAATATGGATAATGTAACAAATCAAACAGCACATTGTTTGTAACTGCTGTTATTTATATTATAATTTATACTTTGGTTATAGTTGGAATACTAATTTCAAAATTGACAAATGTTAAACCATTGCAAGCATGCATTTTTAGACCACAGAACTTGATTGTACGCGATCGATCACGATTGAAGATTGCCACCTAATAGGTAGTGTGTTAAAATAAAATATTCAAATAATTCAGGAGCATTTAAATTTGTTTAATTAAAGCAATTCAGTTCAGTCAGTCACAACATATTGTTTTTCTTTTAGTTTTAAAAATAAGTGGGTTCAAACATTAAAAATTAAAAAAAAATCTTTGATACTTAATAATTCTAAAAAGTTTTTTTATTACAAGAAAATTTTGGGCAGTTTTTATTTGAAATTAAATTTTCCTTGGTTATGCTACTAATCAAGCCTGAACTAGGAACCTAAATTTGCAATAAAATTTGTGGCATGGTCACCTCAGCAAAAAAAAGTGCCTATAGCTCCTCCATTTTGAACCGATTTTAAAAATCTAAAAACTAACATGTCATGTAATGAATATTAAACTTTATCGAGATAAAAAAAATCGTGAGTTTTCATTTAAAAATTCATAGATGGTGCTACTTCCGGTTAAACCGGAAGTGATCAAAACTGTCAAACTTATATGAAGAGTTAACAAACAGTGTCCCACACACGGTCACAACATTTTAAATTGATATTTCAAAAAACAAAGAAAAAAAAGGATGGGGCGTATATTAACTCAAGGTCATTGGATATGATATACTAAAAAGAAAGTTCAATTCAATTTTGTTATGTTCCAATAAAAGATAAAAGTGGTATAAAAAACTAATTAATAAATACAGAAGCACAAATATATTTTTTTTACAAATTCACGGCGAAAATACTAATACCTAATGTATGTGGGTTTCTTATTTTATCATTAGGATTCTTTCTTGCTTATACTTACCAATTAGTAAAAAGCCTGGAGGAGTAACTTTCGCTGGACTCGGTAAGGACGAAAAGTAAGGCCAGACCCGAGAACATCAGGAAACCTCCTCCAAATCTAAAGTAATTCCTGAAAACCGTAAAACCGACTTTGCCTACTTTCTTCACCTCGCTGTAGACCTTCCTCTTACCAACACCGGGTGCTTTGAGAAGTTTCGTACCCTCGTCGGCATCTTGGTCTTCATCTAGTTTTTCTTTCAAATGTTCTTCTTCCATCTCTATTTCTTTGATAATTTCTTCATTTACCTCGGTCGCTTTACCTTCGAATTGAATTCTACCTTCTTTTAAAACGATCAAGTTGTCGGCTCCGTTTTTATGCTTAAGATTGTGCGTTACCATGACGCACTGTTCTTTGCCTAGAAAACCTTTGATGCAGTTTTGATAGATAAATTCCTGCACATGCGGATCCAAAGCGTGTAAAGGATCATCCAGGAGGTAGATGTCGCTCTTCTTGTAGATGGCTCTAGCTAGGTTGACTCTAGCTTGTTGACCGCCGCTTAAGTTTTTACCTCCATCAGCTAAAATAGTATTTATATTATTATTAATATACTAATAAAAATAATAATAATAATAGGATTAATAGCCGTAATATGAACATTAAAAAATATCTAAGACTTTTGAAACTAAAAAATAAAACGTTTTCGGGATGCTGCTAAAGATAAAACGAAAATTTGTGTGTGTTGATTCTTAGTCCTTCATATATATATATATATATATATATATATATATATATATATATATATATATATATATATATATATAATATATATATAAATATATATATATATATATATATATATATATATATATATATATATATATATATATATATATATATATATATGGCATTTTCGAAGCTTTCTTTCTCGCGTCCGAATAGAGACTGAAGTGTTGGTGACTGCGACGCTTCCTTTTATACCCCCACTCGGGGCCGAAGGTTATATCTGCTCAGGCGTTGGTCGTTATTTATGTTTTCCGGATGGTGCTGTTGTTGTTGCGCTAATTGCGCTTGAGTTTTTGCGATTTTAGATTTGTCGATTATTGTCTTCCATACTGTTGGTAGTTTTAATGATTCGTCCCTTTTATTCAAATCTCTTTGTTTTTCAATTTCTATGGCTTCTCGGATTATTCTGTACTTATAATGTTCTATATTGGCAATCTCCCTACACCCATCGAAATTAATTTTATGGCCGGTTTCGTGATGATGTAGGAATAAAGCTGAGGTTGTTTGTTTATTTCTGATGCTGAGTTTATGCTCTTCCACTCTTGCTGATATTCGCCTGTTAGTTTGCCCCACGTACAACTTTTCACAGTCCTGGCACGGAAAACAACAAACTACCATTTTTAGATGTTTTGGTCACAAAACTGCATAATGGACATTTCGAATACACCGTGTATAGAAAACCAACACATACAGACAGATTTTTAAATGCAAAATCACATCATCACCCAGCACAAATTCAAGCTGTGGCAAATACTCTAATATCTAGATCGGTGCAACTAACTGATACACAGACGAGACAAAACGAACTTAAGGTAATATCTAGTGCTTTAAAGAAAAATGGCTACACAAATCGCACCATAGAGAGAGAAAGCTATTAATGCACAGGTTTCCCGAACAACGAACAACAAAAAATATGAACCGGGAAAGCAACGAGTAGTCTTACCATATGTAAAAGGCACAACAGACAGAACCGGAAGAATTCTGAGGAAACACAACATACAAACAATACACAAGCCACAAACAACTATAGGTAAACTACTCGGAAACCCAAAAGAGAAAATCAAACTGGAAAACCATGGAGTGTACGGTATTCCGTGCCAAGACTGTGAAAAGTTGTACGTAGGGCAAACTAACAGGCGAATATCAGCAAGAATGGAAGAGCATAAACTCAGCATCAGAAATAAACAAAAAACCTCAGCTTTATTCCTACATCATCAGGAAACCGGCCATAAATAATTTCGATGGGTGTAGGGAGATTGCCAATATAGAACATTATAAGACCAGAATAATCCGAGAAGCCATAAAAATTGAAAAACAAGGAGATTTGAATAAAAGGGACAAATCATTAAAACTACCAACAGTATGGAAGACAATAATCGACAAATCTAAAATCGCAAAAACTCAAGCGCAATTAGCGCAACAACAACAGCACCATCCGGAAAACATAAATAACGACCAACGCCTGCGCAGATATAACCTTCGGCCCCGAGTGGGGGTATAAAAGGAAGCGTCGCAGTCACCAACACTTCAGTCTCTATTCAGACGCGAGAAAGAAAGCTTCGAAAATGCCAGATGTGATTTTGGCGAAACGTCAGCAAAACTGTTCTTTTCAGAACGACAGTAGTGAACGGATGTACAACCGGAATGAAAACACATTGTATTTTTCCATCCGTGAAGGAGCAAAAATCAACATATATATATATATATATATATATATATATATATATATATATAAATATATATATATATATATATATATATATATATATATAAATATAAATATATATATATATATATATATATATATATATATATATATAAATATATATATATATATATATATATATATATAAATATATATATATATATAAATATACATATATAAATATATATATATATATAAATATACATATATAAATATATATATATATATATATATATATATATATATATATATATATATATATATATATATATATATATATATATATATATATATATATATATATATATATATATATATATATATAATATTACTAGTTTTGCTCTAAAAATGTACATTCAGCCTTCAAAGTTCAATTTGAGTTCTTTTAAATATCAATATTTTTACTTCCCTCATAAAAGTAAAAGTATTGTATTCGTGAAAAATCACCCTCCGAGATTTTTTCAGATCTTCACGTTCAGGATCACTAAATAGCAAAAATATGTTTTATCATGTCCGTCGGTACGTCTGTCAGTTCGCGGCATAGCTTAAAAACTACTTATCAGATTGGCTTCAAATTTTAGTCAAACATTAAGGCTCATGTGGGGATAGCCTGATATTTTGTTTAAAATCCAGTATGCCCCAACAAAATGGCGGCCTAGTGAAACGTTAAAGAAATTATTACGAAAACAATTATTATATAGGAATCTAATAATAATAATAAAACTGGTAAAATTTTGGTACAAATCCAAGATGGCGGAACAAAATTCAGCCTGAAAGAAACTACTTAATGAACTGATTTCAAATTGTGTACCATAACTAATTGTAATATAGAGATGAACTGATAAAACTGTGGTATTAATTAAAGATGACGGAACAAAATATTAAAATTTAAAAAATTATGATTTCTGGAGAATGTAAGATGATACCTAGAGTATGGAGGATCCCTTGAGAAAAGAGGAAGACACTTGTTCTTGGTTTGGCTTATTAAATGCAGACCAGTTTAATCTTGTGGATAATTTCAGTTTTTTTTTAAACATTGATTTTTGTTGGAAATAATTTGGTTTCTACGTACGTGTGAGCAATCATCCCCTTGGAATTTGAACATTTGATATCGGCGTCAAACGAGACCCAGTTCCCGTTACACCACCAATTTGATTTACGACTGTAACTACGAGTTTTATGAATTAGCCATTTAAGTGTTATGCTATTAGGATATTGCTTTTTTTAAGGAACATGTATTCCCATGCTCTATTTCTAAGTATTTGACAGAATTTTTTCTTTGCATCATTTCGCAAATATAATTAATACATCTTTATTTAACATTTGTTGTTAATATCTATCAATTTAGTCCAGAAGTAACTAGTACAGTTATTCATCGTTCCCCGTAGATGTATTCATTACGATAAAATAACCCGCGGCCTTAGTATTAACCAGGGAAGTAACAAATAAATTCGCTCTATTTCTTATTTTCTGAAACATCTAACAAAAACACAAGATAATATTATACATACCTACCTTCACGTTCCTTATATTTTTTATTACACAACAAGATTAAACAAACTGGATACTAATAAAAAAAACAACAAAACACTGCTTTCTTGTCTGATCTCTGTTGACAACTGAATTTGTACTCGATATTTTTTTCTCAGGAATAGACCTGTCTAAAGATAGGCTCGTTCGTGTCAATATTATTGTGATATCGTCGAAGAGAATCAGCACACGCAAAGACCTATCTTGAGATAGATCGGTTCGTATGAATATTTTTTTTAATTTCTACAGATAGGTCAAAACTGTTTCTATTCATAAAGTCCTTAGTAATACAGATATGCTACTTCGTGAGATTATAGAGCTACATGAGAACAGTTAGACTGCAAAATATCTCAAATTTTTAAATTTTGCTAGTTAGGTCCCTTCGTGAGAAAGACGACGATTTAATTAATGACCAACTTAAATTTAAATATTTCTTTTTTGCAACTGCAACTTATACAGTCCAGTAGTAACACATCGCCCATTTAGTCTTTGTGTTGGTTAAAAATGAACTAACATTTAAATAAACAATAAATTCTAAACTAACTACATACAAAATCGGTAAAATTGCCTTTACCCATAAATTCTGTTTCCACTATGTACAAATAATACAGTCTCTAATTCCATATAACTATTTGAAAATAACTTTATACCAATCCTATAAACTGTAATTTAATTCAAGTTTTTAATAAATGTATTTTCTTATTATTATTTATTTTTAGATTATAAAAAATGTAGTCTATAAAAAATAAATTATATCATTTATTATTCTCCTCCATAAAAAGAATATTTTATTCCAGAAAATGGAATTTTACATAATATTAAAAAACGTTATTAGGTCACCATTTTGTTTTCCCATTTAGGGTTCACACCAAAATTTTACCAGTGTATCTCTGTTTCACACTTCATTTTTGTGCAAAATTTTAATTCAATTGGAAAAGTAGTTTTTTGGTAGTAAATCTTTAAACATTTCATTAAGCGCCATTTGTTTCTACCATAATAGCTTTACACAAAAAATTTACCAGTTTACGCCTATACCAATCTTTTCGATAAGTACTTTTTTAATATTAATTTTTTGTCAGACCGGCATATTGGATTTTAACCAAAATGTTACCATTCCATCCCGGGTTATACGAGTGGAGTAAAAAGCATATGTCGTTGTCTTCAGTGTTCAGTATTTTTTCGTATTTTATAGTTTTAGGGTTTAATAGTATTATTTATAATTTTCTTGACTGTTCACAATGTTCGTCCTGTTGATTGACAAAACGTGGAAATGTTAAAGAGTAATTTATTTTGCATTTTTTTTTATTAAACAACATGCAGAAAAAATAAAATAGAAAATATCGATTTTCGGCTTTTTTATGTTTCCGAAATTCTAGGATTTTTTTTTTAATTTGTAAAAGGTAATCAATTCAGTCCATAAATATACAACTTTGCCCTGATTTAACTGATTGTATCTTGTACGGTTTCCGGGATTCCCAGGCATTTGGGATACCCTATAGAGGCCACATTAATACGGCAAGATAGGGGCAAAGATTATTTGGTGTATTTTAAAAAATAACAGATACATTCATGAAGGAGAACTGATATTTTGATGGTGAGGCCTATCTTTCATCCCTACTATAATACTCACCAACAATTGTTTCATCTCCGTGATCGAACAAGTTAAAATCGTATTCAAGTGCACAAGCTCTGATCACTGTCTCGTACCGGTTCTCATCGTACCGTTCTCCAAATACTATGTTCTGTTTGATGGAGGATGGAAATAACCAAGAATCTTGGGAACAGTACGAGAATTTTGCTCGGGATAATAATTTTCCATCCGTGGCTGGAAGATCTTTTAGGAAAAGTTTGAGCAGGGAACTCTTGCCACATCCCAATGGGCCGGTGACCACCGTCAAGCCAGGTTTTAGTTCTGTGGTAATATCTTTTAATATTTCACGATCTTTAACCTTAAACAAAACAATACGATATAATAATTACACTTAGTGATTGGACGGACAGGCAAGGAATATGTCGACATATTTGGATGTCAACTGGAAATGTCTAACATTTTCACATATGTCTCGGACATATTAGACATGTCTGTAAAATTGTTGTTATAACTTACCGCGCGTGTTTTAAATTAGAAAAACGTGACGAATAAAATTAAAAAGGTGATGAAATATAATTTCTTAAGAAATATTTGTAATATTTCTTAAGAAAAAAATGAAATTAATATAGGAAAACGAAAAATTATTTAAGAAATTAGGCACAGCAACGTTTTTTAGTGCTTTAGCAGTTTTAGACATATAACATAAAAAAATGCTTTTTATGCAAAAAGAAATTAAACTGATTATGTAAATTTTATATCGAAAAATAGGAAAAAATCAGTTTAACCTGTTTACCAAGGTAAATAACTACTAACACAATCACTACTTTCCAATATCTTAAAAAATAAAACTAAAACCTTCGAGTATAAATCTAAATTTAAACAATGTTCTTAATTTCTTTTCCGGGCAATAAGTACATACTTTATTCGTTAACGTCTTTTTTCAACCTGCTTTTTGACCGCTCCTTACTTAAAAGTGATAAAAGAAGAAGAGAGTCTAAACGCTCGATTTATCAAGAATATCAAGCAATTTCACCAAAGTTTGTGCATATAAAATATGAATGTTGAAGATTTTTTTCCACATATTATGTCTTAGGATAAGCCGACATGTCAAAACATTTTAACATATGTAAAATAGCACCATATATATGGTCTGACTCCAATGAAATGACAGAACGACCATCAGACATTCGAGTGTCCATTTTTGCTTTTACTGTACGCTGTTATATTTAAATTTAAAATGCAGTGAACAACTGATGACAAATTTAATTATTCACAACCACCAAAATATATTTTTTTATCCATGAGCAATACATGAAGGAACCACCTCAACCACAGTACTTACTATAGTAGAAATTTTTCGGATATGCAGTGACGTCATTTTTTGCATCTTTGTAACAGTGAATTTATTAAAAAAGTCACGATGACAAATCCTTAAGTGTGATATTTCGAAACGTTAAAATAGTCTATCTATGCGTAAAAACAAAGTCAATATTGAAGATGCCGAAAAAGTGAGCAAAGCCAGCTTATTATTCTTAATATATTAGCTTTTTTGAGCTAGAAAAAAAAGTAGCTGCAGGAATTGCCATGGACCTTCAGAATGTGGTTGAAAGAACAGCTTCCGCAACTAAAGTGAGTTCAAGATCGATATTTAATTAAAGAAAAAATGGACTAAAATCGGTCAAAAGAATCAAAGAATTATCATCAACAAGAAATAAAGAGCATATCAAGATAACCGTCTACTTAAAAAGTAAGATCCGGGATACCATTTATCGCACATATACTCAAAAAGAACATATTACCATAAAGTCTCTACATCAGGAACTAAATTAGGATATGTTCAATCATTTTGACTATTCTATTAGTTTTCTGCGAAAATGGGTAAGAGAAATTGGGTTTGGGATGGAAGATAAAATAACAACCGCAAGTATCTCGTGGATTTACCAGATGTTTTTAATAAAAGCATTACATTTTTGAGGGAGTACACAAAAAATATGAATTCATTAGAAAACGGTTTTACTCCAGTCTTCCTTGATGAAACATGGATATTCAGTAAAGGGTCTTTTAGAAATACCTGGCAGGATGATACGAAAGCCACAAGCTCGTCAAAAAGCGGTGAGGTAAGTTTATGGATCAATTTAACTATATTTGTTTTTTGCTTAATTTAGTTTTCTTGTGCATTTACATTAAGGGCATCGGTCGGCTTAAAATTTTTGCTAATTTAGGGTGTTCTTTTAACCCAAATCATAAAAAAATTAAGTTTATTATAGACAACTTTTTAACGGTATTTCAGAGATAAATAATATGAGAGTGTGGGAATCAAAAAATAGAAATGTTACAAGCTGTCGAAAATGGCTAAAAATCAGTAAATTTTCTACCATAAAAAATATGTATATTTATTCTTTTGGGATTAAAATAACTTTTCCACATCCCCGCAATAATCAGGATTATCTTCAATGATAGTGTAATTTAACTGATAAACACGACCAGGATTTGGGTTAAAAGCCAACCGTTTTTGGCCGCGAAAAAATAAAAATGTTTATTTTTTGATTTTTAACAAAAATAATTATTTTGTCAAAATCCTATATTATTTACCTTTTAAATACTGTTGAGAAATAGCTAATATTAAACTCAGTTTTTTTTGTAATTTTTGATCCAAAAGAAAAACTTGAATTCGTGTGATGAAATGTGGTAAAATGAATCCATGTTCGTAAATATACTAAACTTCTAAATTATATATAAAAAAAAATAGATTTTTTCTCTTGCTCCAGTGTTAAAACTGTTGATTCTTTTTAGGTTATAGATACATCGTCGTCAACCCCGGGGATGAGAACGGGTTTATCAAGGGGGCTAATTTAGTTTTTAAAAGCGGGACAAAAAGTGAGGATTACCAGGATAGTATGAACCGTCAAAGTTTCGAAAAATGGTTTAGATATCAACTTGTTCCTAATTTGCCGCCTAAATCATTAAGTATCATGGACAACGCAAGTTACCACTCTGGGCTAATAGAAGACATATCCCGAAAAATCTAATCCAAAAAAAAATTAATCTTTTTAACTTTCCGAAAAAAATATTGCCTTTCCAGATGCAGCAATGAAGTACAGAAAAAAATATTTTCTTGACGAATATAAAAAACCTTTTGGTCATATGGTTCTCCGACTCTCATCATACCATTGTCGATATAACCCCATCGAAACGGTTTGGTCAGAGAGCAAAAGAAAATATGACCAATATATTTTCGCCTTAAAAGGAATATCCTCTGAAGTTTTGGCAACGTGGGAAAAGGTTCTTGGCGAAGTAAGCGCTGATCATTGGCAGAACTACATTCGGCACACCCAAAAAAAACTTTTAGAAGCTTGGGAAGCAGTCAGAGTATGCGATACTTGTGACTTATTCCATGACTTAGTGACCGATTCAGATGACGAAGATAAGAGCAACGATCTGTTTTCTGACATTGATGATCTTTGATTTATATCGTTTAATATTTTATTTAAAAATATTTTTATACTTTTTAGTTATTAGTTTTAATAATGTTGCTCCACATTAAGTTTTCTATTGTTCCAATACCTTTCTAAAATTAGTTTATATTGCATTTAAAATATTTTGGAATGTCCTTTTGCCCTTGTTAACGATACTTCTTTGAATCTTTTGTCCGATTTTAGTCAATTTTTACTTAAATTAAATATCCATCTTGAACTTACTTTCGTTGCGAAAGCTCTTTTTTCGAACGCATTTTCAATGTCCAAGAAATTCATGCAGCTTTTTGTTGTTTTTCTAGCTAAAAAAGGATATTTAGAATAATAGGCTCTTTGCGTTTTAAAATGTTATTAAAAAGGCATTTTTCACCAACTTTTTTGGCCCAGAAAAGTTTTGGCTTTGTTATTATAAAATATCTTAATATACAATTTTAGAATAAAAACATATTTTGTACGTTTTTTTGTGAATAATTTACATTTCATACTGTTTTTCTTTTCTTTATTTAAATATATGATTTTATATAGTTTTTGTTAAACGTCTGCAAAGCTTGGTGAACTGTAAAGTTATTAAAATTAGCATTTATCCTTCTTAATGGCAGCCACATACCAGCACGATCTTAGACGCAATCAATGTCACCGTGGCGGCCAAATGACAACATAGGATCGCCACCGTGATTGCTGCCGAAAACGCTTTAGTGTGTGCATTCATTAAGAAATACGTTTTTTTTTGTGCTGTCGTTACGTCACTGTATATCCGAAATAATTCTACTATACTGTGATTGCCTTAAACGAAGACAACAAAATATAGAGCGGCATTTGAAAACCTACTAGTTAGGGGAAGAGAGAAGGGCCTATGCTGGTAATCGAAATATTCTGGGAATAAAGGGACGAAAGAAGTGAGAGGTCCTTGGTCTAGTTGAAAGGAAAAGAGATGCATTCAGGTTGATGATTGTATCTTCCTGACAGGTAAGGCATAAGAATGTATAATGGAAGATATAAAACAGTGACAGATCGCCCAATATTCGTAGTTTTCAGTGAGACATGCTTCAGGAGAATAAAGCATGTATTTGAACAGAGTAAAGGATTCTAAGGGTTAAAGGAGAAACTTCTTCCCATATTATTTATTATCCAGTTCAGTCGTGGAAAAAGGTCCGGGGAAATTGTATGTTCGAGTGGAGCGTACTATCGTTAACCATTAACATAAGTATAGAAGGATTGAAAGAAAATAGATCGTGAAATGCAGGAAAAATAGATTATGCGATAAAGTCGAACCTTGTAGAGCCAAACTTCTGACAATCATTCACAGAGAAAATACTTCCATAGACAAAGTTATGGAGAAATATCATTGGCGAGGAGTCATGCCAAACAAATTTTGAATATATTTTGGATATGACAAGGACCATAATTTAGGTTTTTTTTCAGGGAATTCGATGGGTTTGACCCACATTTGAGTTACAGTCGGGACTTTTCGAGACAGAAGACGTATATCCTGATATGGATTTCATTGTACCTTTCAAGTTCATTGTAAAGATCTGTATTGATATACTTCTCCACTGCCTTATTCATAATTGGAATTAGGGGTATCCAGGACTTCTTGATCCTGTTTTAAGAACAGGCTATATTCGAACAGTTTTTTAGTTGTCAAGGACAGTTAAAGTAAGGTAAAGGGTGCCCTTATTTAGGAGTAGACCGAAATACCATTGAGGCTACATGGATATTTGATGTTAAGTGTTTTGAGAATTATAATTTCGCACGCAAAGACAATGTACGACAAACCGTTATGGACGAAAAGGTGAAACGGAGAGGAGGGAGGCATTAAAGTTGAATTTACTGCGATTTTTTTTTTGCAAAATCTCGGCTTTGGCTTTAGATGTGGAGACAATTTCTTCGCCAGAAATTAAGGGTAAAATGGAGCTCTTGCAAAAGTTTTGATAAATGTTTCTGGAAAGCGACCAAAAATATTGACTACCATTTTGGCAAAAAAGATCCTTCCCAATTATGTTGAAGCCATAATATTGTGAAATGATGTAAGCAAATACAAAAATTATGTAAATGAATATCTAGTTAGCGTTTGCCCTTTGTTTAGATGAAATTCAAAGATATGGTCAATTGTTATCAATTTGCTAATATTTTTGGTTAGAAACAAGAAATTTGTCACTGACTTCTTCAGTTTTTAATCTTCTTTTTAAATGTGTAAAAATTAGTGTAGCATCAAGCATTCAAGATTCTCAGAAAAACGATACAGTTTGTTGAATTTTCAAACACGGTGGCAAATACCCTCGCAAAAAAATAAACAATTTGAATATATCAAATTAAAAATATACATTTTTAAGGAGGCCAAATTGCCTAAGATTCATTGAACCAAAGATCGATGATACTTCCCGAAGACTGTCTATCAGGCAGTTTCATAAATTCTCCAATCAAATGAGTGTGTCGCCGCAGGCTGGTAAACTAGCCGAGAAAATCTCTAAATAGAACCCAAGTCTACTGATAAGAAGCAAAGTTGGGATTCTTTTAGGAGATGTTTTATATTCCATTTGTTGGATTTTTCGGAATATAATCGGTTATTAGTGGAATCAAACAGGAGTTATTATTATTTGGAAACACACTGTAATTGTAAAAACAAGTATGTAACAGATTACAGTGCTTATATTTTCGATACAACTTAACTAAGCAAATTAAAGAGACATCCCCGTTTTTCTAGTTGGTCTTTAGTGCTACGTCCTCTAGGTGTATGTAAAAATAATGTCGAGCTATTTTTCCTAGAGCTGTACTATCAACCTTTTCCGACGTCCTCTATTAGTTGGCGATTCTGCTCTTAGTGCAAATCATATCTTTACGTCACACAAACCGATTTCAATCAAATTTAGAACAAAATGTCTGTAATTACATATATTAGAACAATAAATTGTAAAAGCCACGGGTGTTATATATTTTTGTTATTTCGGGTTATTAGCGGAGATAATTGAAATTTTAAAGAAATTCTTAACCAAATTAAGAAAAAAAATAAACATATTTTTAGAATGTTTAGACCGATGTTAGCCAAATCAAGAAGAGAAAATAATGTAGTCAAATGTGGTTGAAGTCATAAAACTGGAGATGTCACTAACGTATAATTTTTTACATTTAGGAAAATCTAAGCTGATTTTACCAAACTTAAGGGAAATAAGGTAAATAAATAATGAGTTTTACTGATAATATAGAAATTAGAATTAAACTAGAGAACTGAACAAATAATATTTCAAGAAAAAGAGAGCAGGTTTAACATTTAAGGAAAGACAAAAATAAGGAAATAACATTTCTCTATGCATTTTTTCTTGTTGTACAGTCTAAATACCAAATAAGTTCGTGTTCCATTTCTTCTACTTTAAAAACCGACCTTCTCGTACCTTTACAGTTACTCCGGATGCCTTGACTTTGGGATCCAGAATGTGTTCTTCATCATCTCTCTCCACTTCTTCGGCATTCAAAACCTTGCTGATTCTCTCGGTAGAAGCTACGATTTCTGCCCCTCTTCCCAATCCTACGGGGATGAGGATTCCCATAGAATGCTTGAGGTCGTTGTACGATCTCATGACGTAAAAGATTACCTCGGCATCTGCATACGGCGTAATAGCAATGTAGGTCATCATCAATAAGTAGAGACCAATTTTGGAAGTGAAAATACCAACGAGGAAATTGAGGGACCTCATATAGGCAGCTCTCATAAGGTATTTCATTTCTTTACTAAAAATATAAAATATAGGGTGTTTTATAATTGCATGACGATATTGCAGGCTGTTCTTGTAACATACAAGCAAATTTAGGAATACAAGTTTATATTATAAATATGTGTCATAAGATGATCCAATTTGGGAATATAAGGTGCTTCTTTCTTGTTTTTGTTTTACCTTTAGCCACAGCCAATCTGCTTAATTAAGACTTAGTAAAATCTAATAACTATTTACTGCTTACATTTTGAAAGTATTAGCTATTTCTTAATAATTTTTAATTATAGTCTGTTTCAGAAATGTATAGAGTTATAAAATGGGGAATTCCATTCAGTTTGAATAAATTTCGTGGTCGTCCATATGGGTAGGTAAATTTTTTTTATAGAAATAATAATAAAAATCCTTTTAAATCCCTGTCCTTGTGGGTACCTAATAAGGTTTTATTACTCTATAGATTGCATTAATTACTTAACGTATACTTAATAGGTTAGTACTTAATGGAGGCAGGTAATAAAACACAGATTATTAATACTTCTTAATCGTGTTTTATACATGTTAGTATTTGCTATTGCGCCATACTATTACCAGGATTAAAAGAATATTATTAAAATGGCGACATTCACTCCAACGAAAAGATGTTCTAATAATTCTCCACTATCAGTGAGTGAAAAAGTTATTATTTTAAATGTACGCGATTACATATTTCATAAAACACGATTACTCTAGTTTTACTGTACAAAAAATTGTTGAACGATGTTTCCGAATGACTGGAAATGGAAAGTCCTCCCTTTTTGAAATTATTGCGTGAGGGAAACGTAGCAGGTCAAGTGGAACCCCCCAAGAAAATTCCAGGGACACCAGCAAAATCCTTGATGAAGATACCAAATGTGCAATTCGAGGAAAAGTTCACTCTTTTTATTTAAAAAAAGCCCACTCTAGATAAAATTATGATAGAACTTGTCCAAGATGACAATATTCCTCTGATAACTAGAAAACTCTTAGGGACATCTTTAGAAAATATGGATTTTGCTTGGGAAAAGCATAACCGAAAGGCACTTTTATTGGAAAGCGATGAAATTGTTTGCTGGCGACGAAAATACTTGAGAAGTATAACGCATTGCCAGAAAAATTTTTATCTTGATGAGACGTGGATCAATAAAGGTTATATAATACAAAAAATGTGACAAGGCAAAAAATATAAGCAGTGCACGCCAAGCTTTTATCGAAGGCCTATCAACGGGTATTAAAGTGCCTTCGAGAAAAGGTAAGAGACTAATAATTGCACACATTGGAAGGGAAGAGGGATTTTTAAAACTCACACCACAGAACTGGCAAAAGCAATCCAGCATGTGATTAAACAGGAGGAGAAAATGTATATATATATATATATATATATATATATATATATATATATATATAATAATTATATATATATATATATATATATATATATATATAATAATTATATATATATATATATATATATATATATATATATGTTAAATCACTTTCTTGCCAAATTACTTTTTTAAAAAATTATTTTATTACTCAAAAATAATACAAATTAAAATATATAAATTTGAACTTGCAAAGAGTAATATTTAAACAAAATGAATTCAAGCTAGACTGAACTGTACTGAACTGAATTTATACAAAGAAAAATAACTATTTATATGTTTCGTTATGCTGACTCAGTGGGAACTGTTTACTTCGTTCTTGAACACTTGGGTCAGGACGTGGGTTCTGCTGATGAAGCTTTCTTGGTATAGACTTGTTTTCGTAAACAAGTAACACCTGCTGTTTATGAGAATAGGATGATCTACGTTGTTGACTGATATGTGATACTTTGTTATTGAGATAAGCTTGGCTTTCTGGATAATTAGACTGATGATCAGAGTTATGGTCAGGATCGTAAACCAACCGATATGTTTCTTTACGAATGGTTGATTGATTAGTCTGTCCAACTGATTAGAATATTCATTTAATTTATTTTCAGCGATATTTAAGTTTTCTGTGTCAATGTCGTGTAACTTAAGAGGCTTCAAATTTGGTATATGAATCTTCTCAGGATAATGGCTGCAGCAATCATATGGAATTTGGATTGGAACGTTGCTGTAGGTAACATTATCGTAAATATTTACAAATTTCTTCGCTAGAACTTTGGTGCTGCCAATAAATGCACTGCACTCTGGTTGAAGTTTGATTATGGCGTTGGTACTGATTGTTTGGGTAACAACGTCTCTGGAACCACATTTAATAGTCACAGGTAGAGGGTCTGCAACGGCAACTAACCAGGAGTTTTGATTAAGTTCTTGCACATGATAGTCTTTGGCTAGGATAACTGAAACTTGGCACGTTCTTGGAAGGCGATTGATTAATCGTAGTAACTGGGCTTCACAAACAGCATCACTGTCTATTGGATATGGCAGGATGTTGGAACATATTAGTGTGCGGCTGCTCAAAGATTTACATGATTCCAAGTTGCGAATTGTGATATATAATAATGAATCATCGTTTCGTGCAATTAAATTATTTGTTATTGAAAGAATGTGGTGAAGACCTGTTCGATTATCCAAAATTGGTATTGGATATAAATGAAAGAGAATATATTTTTCTGGATCAACTAATGGGATTTCGACAACAAAAATTACTTTTGAATCATATTGATATGCCTTTAGTTCTATTTCGAGATATTGAGCCACACTTGAAGGGTGAATTAACAAACAACAATTACTGAGGTAGTTACTGAAATTTGATTTTTAAGAAGATTTTCGATTTGATATTCATCATGTGTTATTTTTTCTATACAGTCATTAAAATATTCGCCATCGGAAGCATCTAAGTTTCCCGTAATTGCTTTCCAAAATGTTCCTATACCATTAAAAATCCACGTGTTTCTCTAAGAATATATTTTTTAGTATCTGCCATTATCTCTGTATATTTTTGATTTACAGCCCCTGATATTTGTTTAAGGAGACTAATATGTGTTAATACTTCAGATTTAAATGCTTTCATTCGTGGTACGTCTTCATTGATATTATTTATAAGGTTTTCTAAAATTCTATCATTATTTACAATTGTATCCTTAATTGGTTTTAAGTCTTTATATACAAGTAATGTCCATTTGTCGTTAGAGATTTTTATTTTTGCTTCTTCATGAAAGAAGACTCCTATCGTGTTGTTAATTGGACTTATGGAGTATTGGGACTGGACGACTGATGACAGTCCGAGGATGGTCCTGGAAGAGAAATTTGCTCGTAGTATGGTTTTAATCTATCAAAATTTATTTTAGATTTTTGTTTAGTATTAGGATTTAATAAGAGGGCTGAGTTTTGATAAATTTCGAGAATATCGAAAGGGTTATTAAATTTGTTTTGAGCTTTATCTTTAATTTGGGATTCGCGTACATATACTTTTTCACCTATTTTATATTCATGAGGATGTTTGGGAACATGTTGATCAAAACGTTCTTTTGCTTTTTCTTTTTGTTGTTTTGTTTTATCACGAGCAGATTTATAAAGAAATTGCATACGATTGTTTAAATCAAGTATGTATTTGATATAAGGGTTTTCTCATTATATAGGATTTCAGGGGGTCTAGAAGAAGTATGTCCGAAAATTAGTTCAAAGGGCGTAAAACCGTGGGTTTTATTTTTTGTGTTATTGTAGCAAATAACAGCATACGAAAGTACGTTGAACGGATGTTCATGTGGGTTTTCGGTTTGATTAGCTCTTATCATTTCGCTAAGTGTAGCGTGAAATCTTTCTAGGGAGCCGTTTGATTGGGGATGACCTACACTAGAAAATATTATTTTTATGTCGTATAGTTCACATGTCTTCGATAGTGGGGTACCATAATGTTGGAAAAATAAAATAATAGTGTTAACGATAGTTTTTGCCGTTTTATCTTCAATTGGATAGGCTTGGGTAAATTTAGTAAGTTCGTATTGTCAAAGCATAGTTCTTAGATGGATACTCAAATATATCGATATTTATTCGTTCAAATGGTGTTTTCGGTGTTTCTGTTATCACTAAAGGGTTGCTTAAATTTTTTCGGAATATTTTAATTTTTTGATATGTTTCACAACTTTTTATAAAAATTTCTACATCTTTAATCATTCTGGGCCAATTATATTTTTCTTTGATGCGTCTTAAAGTTTCGTTAATTCCACGAATTACCTTTGCCTAAATGGTATTGTTCCAATATAATTGGTATTTGGTCTTTATTTGGGATGGTTACAATATTTTGACAAATACATATTTTAATATCTTGGTCTGCAAAGATAAAGGAAAATATTTCAAGAATAGGAAGGTCTAGTTTATATTCGAGAAAATATGTTGACGAAAGGTCAAATTCGTTTTGTCCTGTATAAATAATATAGAAAAGATGTTGGACTACATTTTCTGGATCGAGTAACAAAGGAATTATGTAATATTTCCGATTTTTAACTGTTTTACTAGAGAAAATATTTAGTCTTTGTATTGAAAAATCTGCGTTTTCTTCAAAAATGTCTTCTAATATTTCATGATGTAATTCTCCTAAATTCTTTTGTTGAAAAAAGGTTATTATGTTTTTATGTGATTTATTTAGAAGTTGTTCGTTTGAAGTTTCAATTTTTGAATAATCAATTAAAGATTTTGTTTCGTACATATTAGCAAATGTGTTGTAATCTTCAGTTATTTTTTCATCATCGAAATTTAAATTTGAGTTATTAGATTTTTCGTCATCGTCTTGATTTGTCGCAAAAATAGAGAGTTTTGATTGGAATTTTGCGCATTGATTAAAATGATTAATTTTAATTCTTGATAATGCGTCTGCGTTTTTATTGATCTTACCGGGTTTGTAAATTATTTCATACTCATATTCTTCGAGTTTAAGTCTCCAGCGTGCGAGTCTACTACCTGGGTCTTTGATTGAAAAAAGCCAAGTAAGAGGGCGGTGGTCTGTGATTAGTTTAAATTTTCTGCCAAAAAGATACGGGCGAAAATGTTTTACTGCCCATACGATTGGAAGGAGTTCACGTTCAATAGTTGAATAATTTGTTTCAGCTTTACATACGGTTCTAGATGCATAGCCAATTGGTAAATCTTTTCCTATAGGTCCTTGTGATAACACAGCGCCTATTGCAAAAGCACTAGCATCTGTGGTTAAAAGAAATGGTTCGTCAAAATTTGGGTATATAAAAATTGGGTCAGAAATTAGCAATTTTTTTAGTTCGTTAAAAGATTCTTTGCAATCAGAATCAAAGTCAAATTTTATTTCTTTTTTGAGTAAACGAGTAAGTGGTTTAGAAATTTTCGCAAAATTAGAGATGAATCGTCGATAATAGCCTGCTAAGCCAAGGAAAGATTTTATATCCTTAGGATTTTTTGGTTGGGGAAAATTTTGAATACATTTAATTTTTGCTGGATTTGTTTTAACACCGTCTTTAGTTATTACGTGTCCAAGATATGCTACTTCTTTGCGTAAAAGTTCGCATTTGTCTGATTGTATTTTAAGATTAGCTTTTCTTAGTCGTTTGAAAACTTCGCGTAATCGATGGATATGTTCGTCAATTGAAGTGGAATAAACTATAATATCGTCCATATAGACAAGACATCGTTCATTTAAGATTCCTAAAAGAATATTGTCCATTACACGTTGGAATGTAGATGGGGCATTTTTAGTCCGAAGGGCATTCGTAAAAATTCATAATGACCGTTTTCTACTGAGGACGCTGTTTTTGAAATATCTTTAGGATCTATCTCTATCTGATGGAAACCAGAAGCGAGATCAAGAGTAGTGAAATATTGACACTGTCCAAGTTGGTCAAGTAAATCTGAGATATTAGGAAGTGGATATTTATCATTAACAGTGGAATCGTTCAATTTTCTATAATCTATTACGATTCTCCATTTTTGTTTATTACTAGAGTCGATTTTTTTCGGTACAACCCAAACGGGAGATGACCAGGGAGAAATTGATGGTCTAATTATACCTTGTTGTAACATGTTGTTTACTTGCGTTTTAACCTCTTGTTTATGTATTTGGAGGTATCTATAAGATTTAGTAAAAATGGGCTTTGTATTATTCGTGTCTATCTTATGTTTGATTTTACTTGTGAAGGAAAGGTTGTCACCTTCTAGATAGAAAATGTCTTCGAAATTGACACAAAGATTTGTGATTAATTCTTTTTCTTCTTCGTTTAAATGGTCAAGTCTAAGCTGGGATCTAATAGTCGGGATTCTATTTGAAGTTTGAAATTCGGGAGATTCGGGAAGATTGAAATTAAGAAGTGTGTATATCGAAAATGGTTCTATTTCGATATTTGAAAAATCAATTGTTTTTGGGATTGCGTTCGCATTGATAATTGTTGTCAAAAATTCGCCTTTTTGATTGACATGGTCAAGGGCATTTGGGATATGTACTTTTTCTATTTCTTTTCGGGATAAAATAGCATCGGTATTGATTAGATGACATTTTAATTTAAAAACTTGTTCTGTTCTACCTTGTATAGTTATTTTATTTTTATTTGCCTCGTATGTTTCGAGTTCTGTTGAAGAGTAATTGTCTTCAACTTTATACAGTGGTAGTGTTTTAAAATTGGTAATAAGTTGTTTATTTTTTAAATCGATTGTACATTCGTAGTGTTCTAGGAAGTCAAGACCTAGAATTCCGTCAAAATCAATGTGTAAGTTGTAAATATAGACTTTGTGAAGGTCACCGTTGTTAAAATGTATCAAAGTTGATTCAGTTATTAAAAATTTTTGTTCGGTAATGCCTTGAATTGTTGCATTTTCGGGGAAACGATTTGGAAAGTTCTTTACTGTATTTTCTTTGAAAATTGAAATACCTGCACCGGAATCTATGAGTAGTTTGAAAGTATTTGTTGCGTCTTTAATATAGTAAAGATTTTTGGGATTTATAGCAAGGAAGGGATTTAAAGAAATAGTTGTTCGGGGAAATTGAGTGAGGGATTCATATCGTCTAGCGTGAGAGTTTCGATTTGGGCTTGTATTTGATTTGTTTCTTGATTGGGTAGATGGTTTTGATCTGGGGATAAAAGAACATTTTGATTTTCCTCGATTGGAAAATTTTGGTGCTCTTCGATTGGCTCGTTAAAGTTTAAATTGGGATCTGGATTCTCATAAGAATTGTCGTATTCGTTTTCGAATAAAATAGAGGGGTCTTCATATGAAAAGAATGAGGGATCTTGATAATCTTGTTGATAGTCATTAAAATATGTGTGTACATCCGTTCATCACTCTCGTTCGGAAAAGACCAATTTTGTTGACGTTTCGCCAAAATCGCATTTGGCCTTTTCGAAGCTTTTTGTTTCGTGTCCGATTGAAGACTGAAAGTGTTAGTGACAGCGAAGCTTCCTTTTGTACCCCCACCCTCGGCCGAAGGTTATATCTAAACGGTCGTGTGTCATTGTTTATATTTTCGGGACGTTGTTGTTGGACCAATGCTGCTTGATTTTCTGTGGTTTTTGGTTTATATATGATTGATTTCCAGACTGCTGATACCTTTAATGATTCGTCCTTTTTATTTAAATCACCTTGTTTATCTATTTTTATGGCTTCTCGGGCAACTGTACAAACAAATAGACGGATGGGATCCTCACTATCACCAGTGGTGGCCAATCTATTTATGATATACTTCGAGAAAGAAGCTCTTGAGAAAGCAAATCTGAAGCCCAAAATTCGGCTCCGTTACGTGGATGACATATTTATCATATGGCAACCCGGTAATGCAAAACTTGACAACTTTCTAACTCACGTAAATTCAATACATCCTAAAATCCAATTTACGCTAGAGTTAGACGAAAACAACAAATTCCCATTTTTAGACATTCTACTTACAAAACGGGACAATGAACATATTGAATACACCGTTTATAGAAAACCAACACATACAGATATTTGAAGGCTGGATCACACCACCATCCAGCACAAATTCAAGCTGTGGCCAATATCCTTATCTAAATCTGTGCGATTAACTAATACACAAACGAGACATGATGAACGCAATATAATATCGAGTGTTTTAAAGAAAAACGGTTACACAAAGCATGCCATAGATAAAGCCATTAATAAATAGGGTTCCCGAACAAACAGCAAAGATTATGAACCCGGAAGACAACAAGTAGTCCTACCATATGTAAAATGTACTACAGATCGTATTGGCAGGATTCATAGAAAACACAATATACAAAAAATTCATAAGCCACAAACAACCATAGGTAAACTACTTGGAAATCCAAAAGACAAAATAAAATTGGAAAACCACGGAGTATAGCATCCCGTGCCAGAACTGTGAAAAGTTGTATGTTGGGCAAACAAACAGGCAAATCAGCAAGAGAAGAAGAACATAAACTCAGCATCAGAAATAAACAAACAACCTCTGCCTTATTTTTACATTATCAGGCCACAAAATAAACTTTGAAGGGTGTAAGGGGATTGCCAATATAGAGCACGATAAGACCAGAATAATCCGAGAAGCCATAGAAATAGAAAAACAAGGTGATTTAAATAAAAGGGACGAATCATTAAAGTTACCAGCAGTATGTAAATAAATCATATGTAAACAAGAAACCACCGAACGTCAAGCGGCATTAGTCCAACAACAACGTCCCGAAAATATAAACAATGACACACGACCTTTTAAATTAAACCTTCAGCAGAAGGTGGGGGTATAAACGGATGTTCCGCTGTCGCTAACACTTTCAGTGTTCAATCGGACGCGAAACAGAAAGCTTTGAAAATGCCAAATGCGATTTTGACGAAACGCCAGCAAAATTATTCTTTTCAGAAGGAGAGTGATGAATGGATGTATACCCAGAATGAAAACACATCATATTATTCCATCCGTGCAGGACTACGACTTAATATATATATATATATATATATATATATATATATATATATATATATATATATATATATATATATATATATATATATATATATATATATATATATATATATATATATATATATATATATGTACATATTATATATAAATTTTATTTTGTTAAAATAAAATTTCGTTAATTTAAATTCTTTCTATAAGTATCCAACCGCACGCCTTTGGCGTACCATTTTCAGTGTTTATGAACGGAAAACAATAGACAAAACGTATAAATTGATCCAAAACCGGGCGATACTAACTACACTTGATGAAAAGAAAGAATTTTGCAATGAGATCAATGCCAAACTATGAAAGTGGCATAAATTATTGGTGGGTCACCCTGTAATCCTTTTGCATACCTAATGAGGTTTTATTACTGTATACATTTCTGAAACAGACTATAAATTAGCCGATCTGTTTTGGTGCACGATTTTGATCCAATTTTAGTGGGAGCTGAAGTTGCTCAAAACTAAAAAAAGCTTTGATTTTATATTCGGGTACGTTACAGTAACAAAATGTTGACGACTTCGACGTTTCGATCTCAATTGCATCTTCAATTTTTCACTGTGAAAAATCAAACGTTGAACCGTCGGCGTCGAGTTAAAATACCTCAGTTTCATCCACCGCATTCTGTTGTTTGCTCTTGCGTAATGAAGATTCCTGAAAATGCCTCGCGCAATAAGAAACGGTACATCGACAAGTAAATTGAGATTGGACAAGATCTTGATTGAACAGGACACAAACCAATGTCATGGAAATTCTTTTAGACGTCTTTCGGATAAACATACCTTTATACTCAACTTAAGAACTGTTACGCAAACTGTGGTTGCCTTGATAACGCTTACCTATATGTTAAGGCAGGCGAGTTGACGTAAACTTAACCATGATTGTGTAAGTACCGAAGCATACATTCGTACATCACTATGTAATTTATGCAAAGACAACGCTGTATTGTCGCTAAGAGTTTAGTCATCTAAATGGTAATCGTCTTCGGCGTTGCCTAATTTTAGTTATAAGTGAATGATTAATACTTACACTCTTTTGTCCTCGACTTTCTTCACAAATACCTGTTCCCATGTATACATTTTAATTATCTTGATCGCCGACAAAGTCTCCTGAGTAGCTTGTAGACGTTCATCTGTTTTTTTGCTTAAATCTAACCTCATGTTTTTGATACACTTTCCGATGTATACTGCAATGAATTTAAAAAAAAATAAAATTAACATAAATCTCCAATTAACTGAAGCGTGTGTTTTTGGGTATCTTATACGTCCCAATAAACAATCCTTCAAATTAAAAAAATGTACCGTTGTCGAATTAGTATTGATATCGTATTAACTTCAACTGTTCTTTGTAAGTTGGACCATCAAAGAATGCATGTGGATCGATGGTCGTTCATGTCTCCCTAACAGGCATTGCTAAAGACCACGATCGGTTTTAACAGTTCGTGGAGGAGTTAAGCAGTAAATTTTGAAAGGCACCTATCATGTACAAAAATGTTTTCAAGTTTAACTAACAGAGAAACTCGTATTCGCGCATAGTTCAACGAATTGGCGTATATTTAATTCACACTATGCATCAATTTTTATTTAATTCGTCTTTAATTTCAACTTCAGTTTAAATCTCAGCATGAACTCCGAGAAAGATGATCTAAATCGTGGATTTTATTTTTGTTCTTACTTCTTTCGTAAGAGTCAGATATTCTAATCGTGAAAAAAATCAGCCTCCGAGATTTTTTCACAATCTTTTTTAGTGGCCGAAAAATATGTTTCCTCAATTCCATCGGTTTGTCTGTCTGTATCTGTTGACGGTATAGTTAAAAAATACTTCGAATTTTGGTCAAAAATTAAAGGTCATATGGAGATGACATGGTTTTGGTAAAAATCCACTATAACGATCCAGTAAAATGTTAAAAAAAATTAAGTGTGGGAATGAACTGGTAAATTTTTGGGATGAATCCAAGATGGCGAAACAAAATGCCGAATAATAAATTTTTTTAAGAAAGTATGAGAAAAAACTACTTATTCGATTGATTTCAAAATTTGAGTAAGAATTAAGTGTGACACAGAGATGAACTGGTAAAATTTTGGTACGAATTCAAAGTAGTAGAAAAAATAAAGACCTAATCAAATGTTTAAAACAAGTCAGTACGAAAAACTACTTATTCCATTGATTTCAAATTTTGCGCAAGGATTAAGTGTAATATAGAGATGAACTAATAAAATTTGGTATGATTTCAAGATATCGAAACAAAACAACGGCCAAATAAAATCTTAAAACAATCAACGTAAAAAAACCCTGAAATTCAAATTTTGCTCAAAAATTAGATGTAATATAGGGATAAACTGGTAAAATATTTGTACAAATTCAATATGGCGTAACAAAATGGAGATCTAACAAAATTTTGAAAAAGTAACTGGAAAAAACTACTTATTCAATTGATTTTAAATTTTACCTAAATTTCAAGTGTAACGGGAAAAAACCGGTAAAATATTAGTACGAATCCAATATGGTTGAACAAAATGACAGCCTATTAAAATATAAAACAAAATGGTAAATTTCCTTTACCAGATATAAAACTATCTCGTCGGTTCACCGTATCCTGAACATTGTTTATATTGCTAATTCAGACAGTCTAGATAAATGCCTACTTTGATGATTCGTCCATAAGCCGGAATCGTTGCATCAAATCGACGCATCAACCAGAGATGAGTAGCGGGGTTGAAGAAAAATATTTGGCTTAGAGCCTCACTAAAACCGGAAATTATAAAGAGTATTTGAGGTTTAACAAAAAATTCCTGTAGATTCATTCTTTAAAAATTAAATATACTGTTTTTTTTAGTTATTCATATTAATTAAAAGCGAAATAATGCAACTACCTTAATAAATATATAAAAAATTTCACATTTGCACAAGGTCAAATGAGAATAAATATATTTTCTTAACAATTGTCTACAACTTTCTGCAACTTTTTAATAAATGTTTCTAACCAACTTTCTAACTATTTGATACCCTGTGAGAAAAATCAAAGCACAAATTTATTTTTAACCTTCTAGTCTAGCATCACATTTATCTGAAAAGAAAAATAACTGATTTCAATAATAAACATATAAAATATAAAACAAAACATACATTTTTAAACAACAAAATAATAATTTATTAAAAAAATAAAACGTTTATTTATTATATTATTAATACTTAGTACTTATTTTTAATAGCTTATTATTTTAAAATTCTCTTTTTCTAGCCTTTTTATTTGCAAACTCATTAACCACGGTAGTCAAATCCATTTCTGAACCAATTTTTGACTCAATTGAAAGTAAAACTATGCTAATCAATCTACTTTGACACATTTGCGATCTGAGGTAGTTGTTTTATTATTTTTAATTTGCTAAATGACCTCTCAAAGCTTGCCACTTTTGCGGGTAAAATCATTTTTAAGTGTCCCATATTGCTCAAATATTACTTCAAAATAATTCTCTTGTTGATATATTATTATTTAAATCATTCTTTAGAAAAGTTAAGAGATGTTGATATTCAGTTAATATAAAAGGCACTATTATTTCGGAATACTTATTATAAAAGTATGTACGTTTTTGCGAAAGAACTTCTTGACTACAGCTTGTATGATTCTAGGATCCAAAAAATTCAATAATCTTAAGCCATTTGTGAATTGTTGTTTGATTTGACCAGTAACTTGATCAATAACAGAGGAAAAATATTCTGTATTATTAAATTAAAGCTATGATAACAAGCTATTTCCCTATAATGTTTTTGCACTACCTCTTCACGTTTTGTCTTAAAAACTTTGGTCAATTTTTCATTTTTTTGCCATCAATTTTAATTTCATCAAAAGATTTTCTTAATTGATTCGCGTTATTTTGTATTCGATCTATAATTTTTAGACTCGTTAAAATATATTTTATTTATAAAACCTTTGACGCGAAGTTAATTTTATTTGAAAATTGTAAAGATTAGAACTGTGACAAAACAAATTCAATTTATTTTTAAGAGCTAAAGCTTTATTCTTCTTTTCGTTGTTATTAATTGAATGTATATGAATTTTTATTAATGATTTTAAAATATCAAAGAAACGTAATCTAACTACCGAAATTCATATAATTCTCACAGACCATCGAGTGAAATTTCATTTTTTTGATGTTACTTCTGATTCAGAAGAAAATAATCCCAGTAATTCCTATCTTTTGTTGCTCAATCCAAAAATGAACATATTTTTAATAACGTCAAAAAAATTCGATATTTCACTACATTCGCTGACATTATTTATGACCAAGTTAAGATTATGGCCAGCGCAGTGAACGTATTCCGTATTGGGCTGAATATTTTAAATTTTGTTAGCCCATTATAGGCAGCGTTTACACTCATTATCATATCCTTCACCATAATACTTTTATTGGAATATTAAGTCTAATATGGATAACACCTCATTAGTCTTACAAAAGGTTGACTGATCGTTTAGCTGATAAAAACCCAATAATGTTTTTGTTTTTTATTTGACAATATATCGGAATAATTCCCTGTGACATTGGCAGTTTTAATTAAGTTAAATAAGTTTTAGCACTGATCTATTTGCCATGATAGTTACGAAACTGGCCTTATTTATGAATCAAATATAAGACCTACATATCAATGGCGTAAATGATTTCCACTATCAGAAATATCTAGTTTTATTCACTTTTATTTGAACAAATCAATTTAACTATTTCCATGGGGGTTTAGCGTCAGCCTACTCAGCCTTAATGGAAGATCTGCGCCTGGTTGTTCCAGGAATGTTCAGCGACACCCGATCTTTTACTTTACTATGTAACACAGTAAATTCGTATGAATATTTCTCTTTTGAGCTGATTTCTTTTAAGGAGTAGTGCATACATTATTGAAATTAAAAGTACTAGTTTGAAATTGATGAAATTCCAAGGTTTGACTAGATAGCACATAGGCCATGATGTTGATGATGAAAGCTATTAAAAATATTATGTTCAGTCTCACCTTGGACAGGTAAAACTGCTAATAATGTTCCTACTCCTACAAACTCGGCAGGCCCCATTTTCATGTATATTAGTAGTACACCAAAAACACCCTAAGTATTTCAATCCACACATCACTGAACAGTGCCACATAGCCTTTTCGAATACGACGGCATCTTTTGTCATCACCGTTATTATGTTTCCGAGACCCATCTCATTCATTGCTGTTGGAGACAGTCTAAGAGCTAAAAAATGAATAAAGCTATATATAATACAGTGTATTAATTTTATTTTATCCCTATTTTAAGAGCATACAACTTTTATTTTTGAGCTAGAACCTTCATTCAAAAAATATATTATGTAGAATTCTTCGCCGAAATTTTATGTTGAACATAGTTTGATGTTACTCTGATGGAAATCTTTAAGTAAATGAAAGCACTTATTTATTTTTGCAATTTATTAAAAAAAAAACATGATAACTGTTTCGCCAATTCTGGCTTGTTCAGATAAAAAAATTTAAATGAAAATCTGATTTTTTTGATTGCAAATATTTATACAGGTATATAATAGTTGGAATTTTGCATTATAAATTAATAAAGTTCAACAATAGGGAAATAGATCCAAAAATTTAATGTGTTACTATTTTTTGGGTTGTTTATTTCTATGCTTCCTCAGAAAATTAGTTTTTAGCAGTTGCTAAATTTGAAATGTCAAGACTATCATCAAAACTAAGGTTATCTTGAATCAAATATTTAAAGTAACTAGGATTATCTGTAAACTAAATTTCACTTTATCTTATTCTAAATACTTTCAAACAGATTCCCTAAATTGCTGTAAACACCGGATTTACGGCCGGTTGCAGAAAGCTCAGTTAAAGTTTAGAATGTTTAACGGAATGTCAAATACGACAGAGAGTTCCTAGATTTCTAGAAGCAGTTTGTCAAATCCAAAAAGCTCGCTAAATATTCTAAACAGCAATTAAGTTTTGTGCAAATCGGCTGTAAAGTATATTATATTTTTTGGTTTTATTGTTTCTAATGTATTTACCAATATTATTATTGTCTTAAGAGCAACATTGGTTTCTTAATTCTTAAAAAGTTACTAATATTACATGTTACTTTTCTTGTATAACTTAAGATATGAAAATTTCTATGTTATTTTAACTTTAGTACAATAAACTAACTCTAGTGCTTTTTTATATTATTTTTCTTTATTATTGTGTTTATTATAATAACGATTATTAACGGCTATTTGTTTTTTTTAGAAATCATAGTTCTTGGGATTAGACCGGGTCAAACTGAAATTACTATCCGACATTTCGCCTTCGCCACGAGGCATCTTCAGGAATATTTACTCCAAGAGATCTGAACACTGAATGAGCTAAAAGAGATTCAGGCCAAGCTTTTATACCCGACTTGTGCTCACCGAACCGTGACCCTATGTTAAGACTGCCTACATATGATGTAGACTATAGCCCGCATCTCTATTGAAACTTTTTGAATGTTTAAAAATTGGTGGTGGTGTTCAGCTACAGGATTGAACAATTTGTTTATTTTCATTAAGCATCGTTCATGTTCCTTAAGTTCAGTGGATAATTGAACGTCCTGTTTCTCCCACATACACTTTTACAGGAACAGGAATAATTGTTTATACTCCTTATGTTTGAAAAGATACACGTATTGAAGATTTTACGTATGTTGGACTCTCGAAGTAATCGTCCTATTGTGTCTGTAGTGTCACATATGTAGAGAAGAACAATACTACCTACCAGGGGGCTCCGAATCATTCTTCTTTCGCGAAGTAGGATTACTATATCTTTTAATTGATCGCGTAATATCTGTAATAGCCATTTCCTTCTAAAAACTTCGGTCAGTTTCAATGTCTCCGATGCTAGAGAATTCTGCTCAGAAATCAAAATGGTTTCAAATACTAGTGAGTTAATAATCGATTTCTTTTTGTGTTGAATGGTGGTGGGAATTTGTATGTATGTATCTATTTGTATACGCCGGCGTTTATTCTCTATGCACACAGAATGTCCTAATGCACCCTTTTTCCTTGCTTTGAATAAGTACATCTAGAAAGAGAATCGTTCCATTAGAGTCAATTTCAATGTGAGTTTAATATTAGGATGTTTTTAATTAAGGTGGTTCAGAAATATGTGGAGGTTATTCTGCTTATGAGACCAAACAACAAATTAATCATCTACATATCTGAACCAGTGTTTTGGTTTTAGTGGAGCGGATATTGTAAGCAATATGCTCAAAGGCCTCTATAAAGATATTCGCAGTCACAAGTGATAGAGGAGATCTGTCAAAATGATAGTTAACAGAACATTTGTGTATTTATAGTGATTTCTACATTGAAACTGTCCAAAATATTCTCGATCCAACTGGATTTTCTTAAGTTTTTTCCACGAAACGATTTCTTCTTCGCTGGTGGCACACTGATGTGTTAATCAGATTATGATGAGGCCTTCTATTATACTTGTAGGGTCTGGCTCGGCATACATTTATAGGTAAAAGGCGTCCAAAGAATTACCTTTTGGCACGTTTTACGTTCTGTCGATGACGACTGCGTCGTTGCCTTTATCTGCTGGAAGGACCAGAATGTTTATGTCTTCATCGCTGTTTTTTCGCTGCGGAGAGATTCGACTTCGGTGGTTTTGAATTTTAATGATCATCGTTGTCTCAAATCTCGACTTGTCGGCTTGCTCTACTGGTAATCTTCTGATTGCGGCTTCAACGGATGATACTATGTCTTCTACGGGAATGCTACACGATGCTTTAAATAGTAATTTCATTTGACACGACTAATCCCAAGAACCAAGATTTCTTAATTAACCAAAGCCGTAAAAGCTTTCACTCTATTTTCTTTATTGTATTTAATTATTTACTTTTAGTACTTAGAGGTTTAATCAGTTCGTGAACAAAAATATTATATGCTGATGTTTTATATGAAAGGATGCTTAGAGGTGCTGTATATCACAATTCGTGTAATGTCTGATGTAATAGACAGCATATTAACGAAAACTTGAGATTCATGTTTATTATTTTTTGTTATTGTTAAATTTAGAAAGTAATTTTGTTGTTTTCTAACTCAACTGTAAAATTTTCTGTTCTGTGTAAGTTATTAATATAAAAACATGGTAATATATCATCAACATACCTTAACCAATAAATTAAATTTTTACTTAAGAGAAAAACTCCCAATTTTAGTATCTAAATAATCCATAAATGTCACAGCTAAATTAATTACTAAATTAATAATAGAGATAGATCCAAAAAAATTTAATGTGTTACTATTTTTGGTTTGATTATTTCTATGCTTCCTTGAAATTTCAAGACTATCATATAAAGAGTTTTCACATAAATTGCACCCTTAAGTCAAAATATTTTTTGCCCAGACAGGTTAATAAGGCTTCTAAGAGAGTATCCTAGTCAAACATGGGATTGTCATTATTTTTATAACTAATTCTTCAACTTATGATATATCACCAGATGACATGAGTTTGGTATTTCTTGGAACTGTTAAATTATTAATTTTTTAGGTGGTATTCACTAAAATACAATATCTATTAAATTCCTTATTAACTTATTAGAACTACTACTAGGGCTAAGAACAACTTTATCTAATTGGCATATCGTTTTTATGTACTTTAAGTAAATGAGCCAAATTGAAGTAAGATCGACAAAAGATTTGTAAGTATTAAAAGTAATGGCAACATTCAAATGTCAAAATTATTAGCGAATAGTATATTGTATACAATAGCACATAAATGTAGAGGTTTGGTGGCACGTGACCTGAGTGTAAAAAGTGGTTTTCAAACAAAGTATACACTGTATTCTTTTCTACGACTGCTTTTGGGGCGTAGATCTAAATTGATTCTGAACGCCCAATTTTTTACATGACAACAAAACTTTAAAGACATAAAAATGAGCAACATTGACATTTTAACATTGTTTAGAATACAAAGAGACACTAATTCGAGGAACCCACCAACCATATATCCTTGTATAAAATAAAATATGAACTAGGATGTATTTCCGTACATGGAAGCTCACCAAATGACGAGCTATTTTGAGCCCTGGGAAATGATTTCAACTAGAGATCGACTATTCCGAAAAGTGAAACTGG